>JAUZNK010033055.1:0-18491 GCA_035046665.1 Euphysa ruthae
TGTATATATAATTCAAATGTTCCTGTAATTAAAATTTTCTCACCACACATTTAAATATTTTTAACAAAAAACTATTTATTTTTCCTTTATAATTCCATTAAATTGTGTTTTGGTCAAGGCTTATCTTTAATTTGGTTATTAATCAGAGTTTGAACAATGATTTCATATATCTAGGACCCACTCAGGGCAGAGTCTCTTAAATGAAATAAAATAAAAGAACAAGTTTTTAGAAAATTTCAAATATTCTCCTTTCTAGGCATAAAAAAAAGACAAAAAATTGCTAATATTCTTTTTTAATTCATGATTTTTTGGATCAAAAAATGGGAAGCAACCCTATACAGCCCTAAATTAACATCAATTCCCTTTTTTCAAAACAAAGTATAAAAATTTTAAGCAAAAACACCTTCAAAAAATTGCTCAAGGCCAAAGAAAATCATTACATAGGAGCTCAGGTACCTAATGAAAAAAGTATGCTAATTAGATTTTTCTAACAAAATAGAACTTTACACAAACCTTGCAGTAAACACAGCAGTTTGTTTGATAATTTTGAATTTTACTTTTTATTGTAGGTCGTTGCAATTGGAATTTTTGTTTGACAGCATCGGTACTAATTTTCTAACAAAAAAGATAGAGCAAGCTGTTAATTCTACAAAACGAAAGATAATTAAATAAAAATTATATAAAAATAAAATTATATCAAAAGCAAAGTCTGATTTTTGAATCTAATAAAAAAAAGAATATGGAAAAATTTTCATTTAAAAAGGAGGAATGATTTAAAAAATTATTTTCAGGGCCCTGGAAAAATATATTCAGAACCAAATTGACTGATTTAGGCTATGAAATATGGAAATTGATTGGTTGAGGCCATGAAATATGGAAATTGATTGGTTTAGGCCATGGAATATGGAAATTGATTGGTTTAGGCCATTAAATCTGGAATGGTAATTATTGGCAAAGGCGGATGACCTTCAATTTACAACAAATGATGTAAGTATGATTCTTCATGGCACAAATATATTTTGAAGATATGGTAACGTGAAACTATAAATACTTTTAAAATTAAATTGCCTTACAATTCATTAAGAATATGTTAACAGAATTCGTTTCTCTGCATTTTTTTTTTACTTTATAACCTTATAATGAAACCTCTGTTATTGTTTTAAGCACAAAGATGAAACGCATGCATTAATAATCTAATATTTAAGTTTCTCAAATAGGCTAAATAAGTAACGTTATTGAGCTAACAAATTCCATAAATAATTGTGTATAAAAAATATAAGCCTAAATAAAAGTTGATAAAAGACCAGTAAATTATAAATCGAAACACAAATTATGTAGAAATAATATTATATTTTTTAAATTTGTTCATTCATTTCACAATTGAGTCTTATTTTTAAAAATTTAAGTAGAGTTATTTAAAGGGCTCGTTATTAAAATTACAATTATTCTTTTACATAAGAAATCTCAAAAAAGTTTAATTAGAATCATTATTCTAAAGTCTGTTGGACAGCGCAAGTCCATTCTGACTTTCAAGAAAATCTTTTTTTTTTAATTTTAGAGGTCTGAATTCTCTTGTATTGTAGTAAAATATCTTTTGAAAAAATATTTTACAAAGAAATATTTTATTAGAATATTTGTTAGAAGAAATTAAAATTAAAAACGAGTACAAGAACCATTGAAAAATATTTCTGAATTGTTTCTAAAGTTTTGAAGTAGTTTCAATGTAGCCTAAAAATTAAAATGATCAAATAGCAGAAAGAAAAATGAACTCAAAAAATTGCTTACGTTACGATCGATATATCGTGGTTTTCTTCTCCGTTGTACATGATCTGCAGAAGTTGAATTTTTATACCACGGTTCTGTATTACTCATCCCTACACTATTAGATGTTGGTCCAGGGTGATCAGCCTCCCATTTTTTCAATACATCTTCTATGCACAAATTCTTTGGATCCATTTAGATATTTACTTTATAGATTGAAGTACACTAAAACCCTAAAGTTTATTTAATCTTTAAAATAAAATGAACCAATAAAGCTTCTGAGAGTTAGAAACAAATATAGCTAATTAATTTGTGATTTTTAAATTTCAATATCACAAAATATTGTGCCACAATAGTAATTATATTAGTATGTGACCGTCAAGGTCATAACAAGCATATATTTCCCAATGCAACAACCCATTTTTATACAAATAAATATTTGGCGTTATAGATACATTACCCCAGCAATTAATAGCTACCCAACTTTATAAAATAACATTTAGAAATTATTTTTATCTCCTGTTACTGTGATAAATTCATGTTTTAATTATTAGGTAAAACTATGTTCTGAAAAACCTTAGACTGAGTTTTAACTGAGCTATAATGTTTAAATTTAAGTTCAAACTAAAAAAAAATTTATGGGGTTTGGTAGCAATTTTATTACTTATTTTTCAACAAAAGATTTAAATGGCAGATATTCCAATATTAAAATAAGCCTTGTTATGCTTTAAAAGCTACATGTATTTTTTGAATAAAACTTAATCTCCATTTTTCAAACTCAAAGTTTAGCTGTCTTAAAACGCATAAAAGACCACCAACATATACAATAAGTTTAAACAGATGTTTTTGTATGAAAATAAACAAAACTTAAGAAGTATACATATATTTTTATACATGCAATATCCTAAAAATAGTTGAAATTTTGTGACTATAGTTAATAGAAAAATAAAAGTAACAAATTTTGTGATTCTTATAGAAAAAGTGTAAATAAATAGAGGAAATTTGGGGAGAGCATTGAAGTATATCTGGAGTACTTTCTGACTAATAAAAGTCAGTTTCCTAAAATGTGACATACTAAATAAAAGAATATTTAATATTTAAGTATCAATTTTAGAATGAATTAGACCAGCTTTATATTGAAAAATCAGTAATGGTCTTTTTTGTGTTTACAACCACATAAAAAACAAATGGAAAAAAACTACTCTAGACTATGCATGTTCCAGCCAATACAAGGAATTGAAAATGGTAAAAACATAAACAACACTAAAAATATAAAGTATAAATTGTATATGTCAAATATAATTTTACATTAATTTATTTTATATAATTTTAAAATCATTACTAAAATTAGAAAAAATTTTTATTATTTACAGAAAATAAACTCAAGCTTACATCAAAACATATTTTAAATATTATATTAAAAAAAAATAAACCTAGGAAATATTCATAGAAAAGCTAACAATTAACAACAAATTCATGACTTCATGTTTTTATCTGTCAAAAATAAGACATAAAAATCTATTATAATGTAAACTAAGCTGGCCTAACCTGATTTTTTGTTCTATGGTTGGGAATGACCTGATTTGATAGAAAAAATTTTCAATAAAAAATGAAATTCAATTCCTGCTTTTTGATATTGTTTAAAAAATAGCATCTTCAACCCTGCACTTCATTTTCTTTCGAAATTTTTCTGGATTTTCTTCTTCTCGTACTAATGTTTGATTCCTCATTTTGTTTAATAGGTTTGCTAACTGCTTCTTCCAAAATGCTATTTAACCTAAAATTATCATAAAAATATTGATATCTATTATTTTGATATTTTACCCAGTCACTACAAACTCAATTAAAGGCATTAATTATTATTCAACTCTTCTGTATGTCAACGAGCATCTCAAAAAATTAAATGATGTCTTACCATGAAATAAACTGAAAAATTGACAAAAATTTCACTGGGTCACTATTCAGAATTACGAAAATTTTAATTCTTGTAAAGATAACTTTTGAGTCTTGCGAAAAATTAATTTACAGAAGTAAATTTTTTTAAACTAATCATCTGAACAAATAAATCAATTCTTGAAAAATAGCGTATCAAATATTAGCAATAACAATTGTTCTGTAAAGAACCCAAATCATACGGTAATTTCTCTCATTTTTTAATGGACTATAATTACCATATAACATTTAAAATGTTTGTTATTCCCTATTGTAATTTACGCATACCAGCTTTGTTTTCTCCATAGATGCATTATAAAAAAAACTCACTTGTCGATATATTCAACACACTCTCTGTGCCCATACACAAAGGCTACATGTCTAGGAGAAACACCCAGTTTATCTTTAACATTCAGATCTGCACCATATTTATGCAACAATTCTATTATTTCCACATTTCCTGCTTCAGCAGCACAGTGACCGGCTGTTGCACCTTCTTGATTGCACAACGTTACGTCAGCACCATTTTCAAGGAGAATAGAACAGCAATTTTTATGACCTAATAGAAAAAAAATATCCTGAGCTTATCCAAAGTAAAAACATAAAAACCATGGAATATTTTAAATGATATGCATTTTTTTGATTTGAAGGAATCACAGCCCAATCAAACTCAGAATAAAGCCCATCCAAAAATGAGTACTAAGTCTTTTATTTCATTGAAAAATATTTTTTTATTCACAAGACATGATATATTTAGACAGTTAACTTTATGGCACTGTTAAACTTTGGAAACTGCATTTCCAATATGAGCTCAATAAATATTAACTTTAGAGTCCCACTAGCAAAATGAGTTATTTTAGCAACAGTCTAATCAATAACTTAGTTAGTAAAGAAGCCAAATAAAGATTTTTTTGTAGTGAGATGATATAATAGAGGCAAGCTTCACTTTTAAATCTATTACACCTTTAAAAGTAAATCAACTTCGAAAAATGTTTATTCTGAGTCAAGCATGTAAAAAAGGTTGAGAATAACTTTTTTTTTTAAATATTATTATTTAGCAATAATATAAACTTTACATTAAACACAATAAAACACAGCTATTATGATTAAATTAAGGTTATTCTTTTTTGACCTGCTTTGATCCCCCTCCCACTTGTCAACTATTCAGCTTGCCACCAAACAATCATTTGCTTTGCAAACCTTTCTATAATGATAGACATTGTTATTTATCTAGGAGGGTGTTAATTGTTGTGCAATCAAATAAGGGATGTTAGTTAACCTTAATGGTGCAGATCCCGCATACATCAAAAAATCCCGTAGTTATTTAAAAGTTAGTAGCAAGCGCAAAACTAGATGATTTATCGCTCAATAATTTCATGACTGATGAGTATGAAATACTTACTGGTAGAGACTTTATCTATCACAAGGTCTCCTCTCCCTGCATATGCCAAAACAAAAGTTGTCTTAATGGCATGTAGGAGTTATGTTCAGTTGCAGTAACAGAACACAATCCTAAAAGAAAAAGGACTTGCCAAAGCAATTTATGAATGAAAAACTTGTTCTGTTTCTCTTTGTAGAAAAAAACATGCTTTGCATTTTATCATTGTAATAATTACTACATTCATGTCTACATTGATAGTATTGTTTTAATATTTGTTTTGATTTTGCTATGAAGAAATATTTATTTAAAATTTTCTATTTGCCAGCTTTGGACCATAGAAGCCATTTTATGCTTTTTGAAAGAAAGCTTTAATGAAATTTTAATGAACTATCATTCCTTTCTGATAACCAGACCCAGATGTCTTAACATTTGTAAAGTATCATAAATTTGGCACATTTTCATGTCAGAAGTTTCATAATAGAACAATTTGAACAGTTATTTGGTGAAAAGAAGTCTTTTTCATATTTCTTTGTGGGGGGTCTTTTCTGAGTTATATGTCAAAATTTTTGTAGAAAAATATTGTCCATTAAATCAGCTTTAAATATACCTATCTATAACAAAAGTTACTGCATTTTTTGTATGAGTAACAATTTTTTTATATTTGTGAAAAAGAGCTCCGTCTGCAGTAACTGCGCTGAAAAAAAGACTGCTGCATCACAAGGGTCAAAAGAGAAAAAGTATTTGATCAATATTGTCATTGTAATCACTGTATTGTTTTTATAAAAAGATAATCTAAAGGTAAATTTTACATCAAGGAGAAACTATAAAAAATGTCTCATTTTCTCTTTTCAATATGATCAATTTTTATACCAAAATTCCAGTAGAAACTGACTGTAAACTTTTAACATTAAATTGTGGTTTTACCTCTCCCACCAAAAAACAAATTCCAAATGGTTGAAATAACCATATTTGGACATGCTTGAGACAGTAAATCCGATACTTCATCATGTTTCAATCCTATGAAAGTTAAACTCACCCTTGCTTACAGCCCAATGCAAAGGCGTATTACCACAAAAGTCATCATCAGGAAAGTTAATATTATTGACACCATCAACTCTCAGTAATATTTTTAGTTGGGAAACATCACCATTTGCTGCTAACTCGTGAAGCAAAAACTTACTCATTAAACTAAATACAATAAAACACTGAGAAAACTTAGTGTTCTACCAAAATTATTTAGTTCTGAACACCCACAACAAATTTAACACATTTGCATAGACAAAAAGGCTTAATAGACTTTGTGACAGACTGGAGATATAAGCAGGCTAGAAAAAATCATAAAATTAAGCTGAAGACACAACCAGTAATTTTCAAAACAGTTCTGCTTGATTCTCTGTAATAAGTAGTAGTGATTTGCATACAAGGATTTATCATGGATTTTCTAAAAAATCTAAAATTACCTCAAAGATTCATAATAACAACAAAAAATATCAACTTTGTTTGAATGTGTGTGGTTTTCTTTAATACAATTTTACATTGTTGGATAGTTTTATAATTGTGTATGAAGTTGTATGAAATGGTAAGATAATATAATATATCAATATATCAAAATGATAAAAATAATATTGTAAAATTGCAAAATATCATTTGAGTTTATAAAAATTAAAAAAAATATTGAGGCTAGAATATGTGGTAAAGACCTCCCAGAAATAAAGGAAAAACTGATCAAATTCTAACAAACATAATATCATAAACGCTAGAATAAAAATTGAAAAAATTACCTAAATATTATATATAAAATACTTTTAAAATACTTATATTTTTATCAAAATTTAATTAAAGCCCAACTATTACATAGTTCAAAAAATGCAAAATTTTAGACATACCTCATCTGAAAACTGTTATGGACCCAAACTCCCTAACACAAATTTTAGACCCAAATGATCTTTTAAGTACAACCAGAAAATCATTAAACAAAATTTAAAAAAATATATGTAAATTTATGCTCAACAATGAAATCACCTCCTGAAGTGGAATGAGAGAAAATAAAATTTAATATCCTGGGCAGAAACCTAAGGTGCTGGTGGGTACAGAAATAGAGGAGAATCTTGATGAATAGGAAAGCCACAACCCTAGTGAGAATGATATTGAGGCTGTGTATGGGTGGGAAGGAATGCTATGTGTTAAATTTCTCCATTACCCAAGGAGTGTTCCTATATATACTACTAATATGAATAAAGTCTTGAAACAGAGTAAAAAAATATGTTAAATTAAGTTGTGTCAAACCAGTATTCACCTAAAAGTTACATGGCTGCTAATGTAGTCTAGTCTATTTTCATTCTTATAACTATCATATCACCGATCGCAACTAATATCAAAACCAGTTAAAAGGCAGATAAAGTACCAGAACAATAAATAATTGTATAACATTCAGGAAAAAAAACAATAATAGTTAAAACCAATTAGTCTAAGGGTGCAAGTTCTCATCAAGGCCATGTATTTTCTCAAAGTCTTTTGAAATATATGTATATAGCTATACGCTCTCCAATAACCGACACTATTACCCTTATGAAACTGATTGGAACTATTTTAATGCATTGCTTGGCTATAAATAATGTTGGACTTCACATGCAAAGGATAGTGAGAATTGAAAATGAAATTAAACATTTGTGCAAATTTAAAAAAGACAATGAATGCTCAGTTACTGAGAAAACACATCAGCTGATTGATGGGCAAATTTTGAACATTAGTTAAGCCCAAGTAGACGCACTTCCAAACAGATTAAGGAAAGAGGTTATAGAGGTTATCTTTGACAAAAAGCTCAAAACAATAAAACAGACACCTAGAAAATATTTTCATTATGAATATCACTAATGAATAATAATATAATATAATCAGACCAAATTCATCCTAACTTAAACTTTAAAATTTATATATATCTGGATTGAATCTAAGCTGACAGCAGACTGATCATAAACATTTTAAGCAGACAGCAGACTGATCATAAAAATTTTAAGCTGACAGCAGACTGATCATAAACATTTTAAGCTGACAGCAGACTGATCAAAAACATTTTAAGCTGACAGCAGACTGATCATAAACATTTTAAGCTGACAGCAGACTGGTCATAAAGGTTTAAAGGCTTAAATCAAAACACCCGAATAATCTTAAAATAAACTTAAAGTACAAATTTTTCATGTGTAACACACATAAAAAAATTATTAAAAAGTCAAATATTTTTTCTATCAAAAAATTTCAGATACAACCCTGTGTTGGCAAATTTAACTCTTCAAAAAGAGTTAACCCAGCCATTTTATTAAGAGAAAGAGTGTTTATTTCACCATAGGCGATTGTCCTAAAATTCACGACATTCAAAATAGTTAAACTGAAAAGTTATAAACTACAAAATATTTGTAACAGATTTCAAAGTTATGAAATATATTCCAGAAAATCTTTCACTTATTCGACAGATACTAATAAACCATCCATATCGATAGATATTGCGTGAACACTGGTAGTACCTCCAAATTTCTAAATAGAAAGATATTTATAAATATTTATTTATTTATTTATTAACTCATAGAAAAAAAATGTAAGCATATAAAACATAATTTTCAAAAAAATTTTTTAAACGGGAACCAAAAATCCGACAAATTTTCAAATTGGTCAACATGCTAAAATAATCAAAAGTAACACATTTTAACTTCATAAAACTAAAAATTTATAAAATTTCATATCTACACTAACTTTGACCATTATTGACCCTGAAGCCAAACACAGTTAAAATTCAAAATGGCAAATACTTCAGTAGAATTGAAACATAATTTTATTACAAAAATTGCAAAAAATAATTTTTGAACCAGATCTAACATTTTTCAGAGCCTTGGGCCTATAAAATTTACAAAATGAAATGTCCAATTTCTTATATTATTACAGAATCGAAACATAATTTCTTGAAAATAAAAGACCTAAATTTGGCACCAAGACCACAAGAAGAAAGATATTAAACAGGTGGCCATAGTTTTAATTTCACGCAGAAAACAAAAAAGTTAATGAAGAGTATTTTGACTATTTAAAACATTCAGAACAAAAAAGTTTTCACCTTCTAAACTCCTACTTTTCTACTTTATGAACTAATGATTCAGCAAAAAAAAATTTCAAACAGTGATGACCAAATAAATGATTGGAGATGGGTTAAATTCAGAGGGTTTTATGGTCATTTTGGGAAATTAAAAAGATATCCTTAAATTTAATTAAACTGCATTTGGTTTTCTATATATTCCCTTGTCGCTAACCTTTCAATATTCCAATTGTTTCTTGGAGAAAAAAGCCTGATGATTTATCTCCATTTATCTGCATTAAAAATACCGTTGCAAATAATGAGATTAAACTGTTAAGTGTGATAACATACTGTCTTTTTCTAATCATTAATCATATTATTAGTAAAAATTCGAACCAGAAATTGTGTGCCTTTATTCGTCTGAGAATATTTTTATAGATATCTCAAGCAAAGTTGCTAGTTTTGGCCATTTTCTATCATACTTTTCATGTTGTCCTCCGATATGGATGCTCTGTTTCAAGAAGGAAAAACATCTCATAGACCAAATTAATAAGAGGGTGCTGAGAACAATCGACAGCATCTTGAAGGTTTGTTAAACAACACTTTTAGTGTGCTCACCAGAAATTTAAATTGCTATTGTCTGAAATTTATAGGTCAATCAATCATATTAGTCCA
The DNA here is from genome assembly GCA_035046665.1 of Euphysa ruthae. Lineage (NCBI taxonomy): Eukaryota > Metazoa > Cnidaria > Hydrozoa > Anthoathecata > Corymorphidae > Euphysa > Euphysa ruthae. The sequence continues at coordinate 9,810 of JAUZNK010033055.1, forward strand.
AAACTAATTCAAGATATTTCCTATTTGGAATGTGTACAGTATAACCTTAGAAGTACCTTAAATCTTCTTCTCACTCTTTCTATGACATATGGAACAAACTTATTTCAGTTTAAAGGCAGTCTTATTTTGAAAACACTCCCAAATTTTATTAAAACTTCTTTCTCTTTACAAATCCTTTTTAAAGAGTGGGAAGGTGACAGGTGTCTGTGTAAGTGTTGTTTGTAATATTTATGGTTTTTTTTTTTTTTTTAAGAGCTTGAGTTTTTGCTGGATTACGTCAGTATACGAATATTTATATAATATTTGTATATAACTACGCCTTTCCAATGGTAAATCAATTTATTGATTGATTGATTGATCATATTATTTAGAACTACACTAAAAAGTGTTACCAACATTAAATAAATATACGAATGAATGAGATAATTACTTAGCACAAGGTTTGAGGAGATTTTTATTCCAGAAAATATGTTAATATAACAGAAAATAATATAAATATAAATATAATATAAATAAAACATAAAATATAATATAATAATAGCAGAAATAAAACATGAATTTGTTCAAAAGATTACACTTTTTATTTGAACATATATGCAATTTGATATTAATTTGATATACAAGTTTGTTTATGAATATTTTAAAATTATTCATAAATAAAAACTTGATTCCTCAACAGCAAAATAACTCATATTTCTAGAAAAGCAAATTTTCCATAAACAGTTTACTTCCAACATTTATGAAGTTTTATAAATTTAAGGTGCCAACTCTCTCACACAAAATAGTAGGAACATGGGCTAAACAACCTCTAATTTATCAAGCTCCTTTTTTATTGTATCAACCATGTTTGGGAGTTTTGTGACAAGAAACATGAATCCTCCTCCACCAGCACCTGTTAAAGATTGTCCTAGAAAAGAAATACACATATATTTTTTCTACTCATTTTGAACCATTGAGTAAAAGTATATATTTTAAGTAAAAATAAAAAATTTAAGTTTTCTATTCAAATAGTAGTATATTTTAAAACAAAATAAGTTAAAAGAATATGGACTAAATTTTTCTAAACTTGTCCTGGTTATCATCGTAAATTTTTATTAACATCTTCTTTTGTAACAAACGCTTCAAGGAAAATCAGTGTTTACTATAAGACTAAGTCTAAATATGTTAACTTTAGTAGCAGAGAATCATTTGACAAATTGGTAGGGAAAAATATTTACACCTGGATGTCCATTATAATGTGAACCTAAATGCTATAATAACAATTCCCAAGCTGAGTTTAATTTGAAAATTAATTTGGCATGTTATGCAGAAAATAAAGCTAGTATACAAATAGTTAACACTACATTCACCATGAGTAATTTACCATGCACAAATGGCTGTAATGCATTCATCATTGATCGTACTTGACCAGGTTCACAACCATGTGCCATAACCTTCTTATGGTTCCAATACTCACTTAAGCATTTCCCAACACCAGCAATATCACCTGTATAAAAATTAGAAATCCTTTAAAAGAGAAAAAAAAAATCTTTTCAAAACAAGAACCGTATGCATAATAAGGTCCAAAATTCTCATAAAATAAATAGAAAGATTAAATTTTCATTGTGCAATTTTATTTAAAGAAAGGTTTGAGGTTTATAACAAGACTGCTCACAGAGGAACTTCAAGAAAAAGCAAAACAGCAAGCCAGATAATAAAATGGTAAGAACGTGAGTAAATTTCAACAGAATTAAAAATAAAATTTTCATTAAGATTACTGATTTCATGTAAATAAAATAAAAGTATGGCTAAAATTTTAATAAAAATAAAATTCAAAAAAAAAAAAAAAAAAGCAAAGAAAAATAATAACTTTTTAGTAGCTCAAACATTTCAGGTGAAATTATACTTTCTTGATTAAATAGAAATGTTTAAACTTTAATAGCACGCCTAAAATCTTTTGCTTATACAAGTATACTGTAGCATGAAATATAGCAACTATGACTGATTTGGACCTTTACAAAAGAAAAAAAACACAGTGTTTAAGTTTGATCAAAATATTAGCTAACATTGTTTGCCAGTTGAAGTCATTAAATTACCTTGAAGAATTGTTCAAAAGCCTGCCACACATATACAGCAGGCCTTTCAAAACCTATTTAATGATATAATACAAAAATACAGGAACATTGCAAAAAATATAGCAAAAAATAGAATAATGTAGGAAAAAAATTAGAAAAATACAAGATTCCAGTGAAGTCTGAATACATTAATAAGAATGTAGATAAATGAATTCTAAGAGGAATGCAATTTTCGTTTCGCCTCTAGCTTTGCTAAAGCTTCTAGAAATACAGCTTTTTTTCTTCAATCCCCATGTAATCTGACAGCCACTGATCTTATCAAGGCAATACAGTAAGATTTTACAAAAACTTGTGCTTGTAAATGTACTACAAACTTACATAGGTTGTAAAATCTTATCTAAAATAATAACTTAAAATAAGAACAGCAGAAATATAAAACTTGAAAAGCAATAAAAAATATTTTAATGTAGCTCATCATCATCGTTAATGTTTAATGACAACCGTCTTTGCAGCAAACACTTCAATAACAAACTCTAAGTGATGAAATGATCCTATATTTCATCTGATCAAAAAAAGAAGAGCAATGCTTTCTCTATAAATAATAAAAATAATCTTTCATTGTACTTTAACAATTTCAGTACTGTCAAATTTAAGCCTATTTTACCTACTAAATACTAGGAGTGTTTTATTGATAATCTGTTGATTTATACATGAAAAAAGTATATAGTTTCCTAAACTAGAATGATCAAAGGATGTCTATATGAAAAAGTCTGAAAATGACATCACACAATATAAAATGGTTGATAAACTATAAAGAATTACAAATATTTCCTAAAAATATCAATTTCTAAGCAATTTTTATAAGACAATAGAACTGGAATTTTCCTGAAACATGTTAGAAATATATTTAAAATTTACATACAAAAAATCATTATTTGGAGTTATCAGCCAAAATATAGAAAATGGTTTATTTCTGAAAAACATCAAACAATTCCCAATAAGTTTTTTATTATTAATTACTAATTTCTGGGTTGTTTTGAGTAAATATCTGTTGAATAAACACAGACAAAGTTCTGAATCTAGAAGGATGAAAGAAATCCTGAAAATGACGTCACAAAACTCAAAATGGTTGAAAAACTAAGGAAAATTACAAATATTACCTATAAAATTCAACCTACAAACAGGTTTTATAAAATAAGTATAAAAATGTAAAATATAAGTAGATATAAAGCTACAATTGTCATGAATAATGTGAGAAAACATATGTAAAATATACATACAAAAATCAAAGGTCTACCTTCACTATATTTGGAGTTATCTGCCCCAGTTTTGTGAAAAAAAATTTCTAAATGTTTTATCATTGCGTACTAATTTTTGAGGTTGTTTCAGTCTTTTGATCTAATAATAAACAAAGTATATATTTTCTGAACAATAAGAATAAAACAAGAAGCAGCCATCTTGGCAAGCAAAGATCTAAATCATCATAGGTCTTGTCCACTTTCACTTCTTCATTCTCATCAGCATCATTTTTCTGCTTTTCTCTTTTGAATCTTTGCTGGCCTTCCTTTGATTTGCTTCTTTCAGCAAATACTGTACTACCAATTTCTTTAAGAAACCAAAAAAAAAATTGACTTTAAAAAATGAGATGCTAAATTTTCTTGTCTAATGTGGGTTTTCTAATCTAAAAATAAGGCTATAGAAATATTCAATTTTGCATACTCGTAAGTTACAAAATTAACCGTTTTATATATTTTAAATAATATTTATAAAAATAAAAAAAACACCTTTTTTCAAGGATTCTATTGACCGTTTAGCATTATTGACAAGTTCAGATGTAGTAGCAACAATTTCTGGTAGCCTAGCATTCCAATTGCGCAGAACATCCTAAATAATTTAGAGCAAGAAATAACCTTAGAAAAGCAATAATACTGCAAAAAAGGATACAAACTGTTACAGACATATTTCCACAATTAAACTGATAACTGTTGAAAATATTTACAAGCAAAATAAAAAAAAAATAAGGTTATGAGACGCAGATCCCAAAAGCAAAAGCTATATCTCAATTTAATAACTAAATTGCACAGCATATCTCCCATGTTTTTACCTTGAGAAACATCACAACTATTTTTTGAACAAATTTTCAGAGGTAATTTTTCCCATAGACCGAAAATCATAATATTTTTTCACAAAGAATTTTATAACACTAAATAATGATTTGGACGTTCTTTGGTTTGAAACATTCATTTGTTTTCAGAGCACTTAAATCTAGGTATTATTAAATAATATTTTATAGTCCACTTTTTAAGAATAATATTGTCTAAAGCATAATTTTCATTTCTAACTTAATCACAGTAAAACAGCTCATAGGACACATCTTCTGTTTATTTGCTAAAGGCTTTAAAACACCAACATTTTATTAACATAATATTTCAAAGCTTGGGAAAATTTCAAACAGAAAGCTCATGAAAGAGCTACAATATCAACTTTTCTTATGAACTTTCAAACAACGCAAGCACTAATGTTCTTATAAAATTGTTTTTAAGAAGCAGTGTGAGATTGAATCCAAGCCATTAAAAACGAACACAAAATTGTTAATCAAAAACCTAGCTTTTTCAAGCCATTTTAGAAATCAAGCTTTCTAATCTCATTTGCTTCATTAACCCATAGTTTCATGCAAAAAATTAGAAAAAAAATATGAGCAAATCACAAGAAAAACATGAAGATGATAATTTTTGCCTTATTTACCCAGATTTTATTTAAAACAAGCAATTTTCAAGAGAATCTATCATTCATTCATTATTCTTGACATCTAAATTAATGCAATAAAAAAAGAGCAGAACCAGAGAAAAATAGAAAAACACAGATTTTCAGATTTTTCCTGGCTAATGATCCACCTCATTTATTTAATCCTTAATTTCAAGCAAAAAAAAATAAAAACTAAATAAAATCGGAACAGCACTAAATTCACAAGACCATAATTAATAGGTCTAATAAGAAAAGTTTCTTTCTTTTTTTTTTTTTTTTTTTTTTTTATATTTTAACCTATTATTTTTTAATTCACATTTTCAAGGTCCATAACATATATTCATAAAATAATCTTTTCGCACCTGTAACAAATTTCTTGCCAATCTAGTTTTACCAGTGAACAAAACAACTATGTGTTTCTCAAGTATCTCTAGGAAACCAGGGGAAGTTTCGACTTGTTTTATAGATATTTCCAATGGAAGTTTGTTTTGTGATGATCCAACCGTTATGCCAGGACATAAACCACCAACCTGATCTTGCCAGCCGCCCCCAGTTGTCAACATCTGCTCAAGATCTAGCACCTGCAATTAAAAAATCAATGGAATGCTTTTTATTAGTGTCTTTTGGTTTATTAATTTGTGTGAAAGATAGAAATATCATCTAAAAAAACTGCTTCATATGAGCCTGTTTTTACGACCATTTAACTTGCATGTTATCTTCTTATGAATTTTTTGATAAAGGCCGCAAATGAAAAGTAACTGATTTTGATGGTAACTATCTGCAATTTTAGCTACAACATCTCATGTTTAACTTGCTCAAATGTTTTTCATAATTTCATAATTTTGTTTTGTTTATTTAAACTTGCTCCCAATGTACTTCATTAAATGTTATAATTTTCGCTACTGCTATTCAATTTCTCTATCTTTATTTCTCCAGATATCTTTTACACAGAAACAGAAACATTTCAATTTATTTTGCATTTTTGATTAGCTTTCTCATTTTCAGATGCATTTAACTTTTGTGTGCTGTTTATTTTATTTTTTTATATTTGTGTGCTCTTATCACATTTTCCATCCTTTTAAACACCTTCTAAAAATGATTCTCCCACACAAAGATTAATATTGCTCTTGGCATTGCTATTTTTACTGTGTGTACCAACAAAAAAAATATTTAGGAAATAAATGCAACAGCAGAAAAATTCCGTTTTGCAAATAACATTTGCTAGATCTCCCCATCCCATTTTACACCTCTTGTATGCACTAAATGAATAACCTCTAACTTCAGGTTCAAAACCGCATGTTTCAACTCATCTCAGAAAAACTTTTGCGCATGTAATTTTAGTTTACAAATTTTCTGTCAGTATTCATTTAATCTTTTTTACTTAGCAAAACAAAACAGTGTATTTTTTTTTAAGGTTAACAAAAACAACGAAACTATCATATTTTGCTAGTGTAAATCAACATGGATGTGATATCCTTAATGATGAGACAGATTAAGGTACCTGAATAACCACTGTTATACAAAGATCAATAGGAAAATTACCACAGTTTCAAAACAAGATTTTGACTAAAAATCAGCAATTTAAATGAAAAAAAATCATCAATTTAGAAAATTTATTTGAAATTTGAAGTTTTCTTTTTCCCATCAGCTTAGTAAAATTATCTGAGCATCATGTACCACACAGCCTCATCATGCATTGAAAATGAATAGTCAGCCCATGCTTCACCCCCACTGCAAATTGATGAAATACAGCCTTAGCACCATATAGCATGGTAGTACCAATAGAGAAAAAATTGTAAAACTAATAAAAAATCAAATGAGTCAGGTATTTTTTAGCATATCTCATAGTGTGAATATGACAGAATAAGATTAGTTCACATACTTACAGCATGAAGAACAGACTGAATATCGTATTTGTAACCAACCACTGTCCACAATGCAGCAATTACTACACCTGCAAGAATACTGCTAGTACCCAGCCCTGACCCATGTGGTATGTTTGACCATGTCTGCAGAACAAAACCACCACCATGTGTTTGTAAAAGATAGGATGACAACTCTTTGTTTGTGGTGTTTAAAGGGAGTAGCTCAGAACAGAAGAAACAAGCTTTTAATAATGCACCTGAAAAATTATGTAAAATCAAATCAATATTTATAACATTACGGTCTATATTAAACTACTTCCATTTCTATCTAACCCATGTAAATTCTTCTAAGTTTTTGGTCTTGTTAACAAACAGATTCAGGCTTACTAATGGTCATTGTGTGTTCGTGCATAACTAGGTATTACAAAACAGGGTATTCTTTTACATAATCACCGCAGCTTAGCACTTTTTAAAAAAAAATTGGTAGTGATTAGATGTTATAAATGATGATTTGGAATGTCGTAAGGCAATTCCACAAAATTGAACTTATACTGTGTGGACAAGAGAACAGAGTTAATGTAAATCAACCAAATGTTAAACCCATTAGTTTTTATCTACTATGACATCTTTTAATGCCTGGATGTTATCAACAGTTACCTAAAGCTTTTGGTTGTGCATAGTTCTCCAGATCTTCAAATTCTTTACACACAAGCTTTATGGGGTTATCACTACCAATTTGAAGAATGATTTCAGGTCTAATAAAATAATCATTTAGTTAATCATAATTAGAGATAAAAAGTATTATAAAATTAACAATGACAAAAATCCTAAAGAGTTGGTGATTTGCATCATTTTTAAATTTATATATTTCTTATATGAAAAAAAAAAACAACATCTTAACAATAATTTTATGAATCTTGAACTATATCAACCCTAATTTAGAGGTTTTTCCCAGACTTACCATTTTCATAAGGTATGATTTGATCTTTAGTTTAACCATTCTTTCTGTTAAATAAAAAAATCGTAAATTTAATTTAAAATTCATACTAATTATCATAACACACAAATCAAAATTTTAATAATCATAATCGAAATAAAAATCATACTCTAACGTCCTTTTAATTCTGCAGCCAATAGGTTTCTAAATGGAAACAAATAAAATAAAATAAATATTAAACAAAATAATAATATAAATAATAAAAAAATTTAAAAGTTTTGGAGGAGAAAATGATGCAAACGCATTAAAACACGTCTATTTAGAAAATTCAAGGATTTAGAAGATTTTCTCACAGAAAGTATTACTTAAAAATATCCTAACTTACACATGATTTTCAAAAAAGAGCAACTAAAATCCCAGATTTGAATTTCAATGACATAAAAGATTAGGCAATAAAAAACTTTTATTTGGTCTAATTAATGAGCATGTTTTTGATGTTTGGTTTTCAAAATATAAATAAAAATTTTAAAAATCTGCAGAAGAGTTAAAATTATAGTCAAAACAGACGTTATTTATGAGAGTACAGCCCAATGATTTATATAACTGAGGAACACTTTATCGTGACAAATAAACACATCTAAAAATTATACTCTAGCTTCAAATGGATTCATATGACCCCAGTACAGAATTAGGTATCCAAAAATATAAAAGAAAATTTAGCAAACAAGCAGTTCCAACAAAATATATTGGATTAAGCTACTTTGAAACAGTAATATACACAATATTATTAAAAATTTAAAAATTAACCTTCTTATCGATTTGAATAGCCATTGATACAACAAGACCACCCTGCTCATAACATATTGGAGGAGTATCGCTCCAACCACCTGCCAAATCAAGTCTAGCTAAAATATGATGTTGCAAATAGTTATTGTTAAAGAGGAATGAGTCAAAATAAGTTCTTTCTGTTCAAAACAAGTCATAACTATGACATATTTGTAAATATTCTATTTTGATCTGAAGAAAGAAGACAAGATTCATACAAAATTAAAACAAAAAAAAAATATATATATATATATAT
>JAUZNK010033066.1:0-18491 GCA_035046665.1 Euphysa ruthae
TGACTTGGTTGACTACTTTACGAAGAAATTTTGATAGATTTCTCCATAATTTTATTTGTCGAAACTCTTATATATACTATCAATAATTTAAATATGTACCATAGAAGCAATCTAGAATTGTCAAACAAGAACAAATATGATATCGAAGCGTGGCATTGAAGCTTTTAGAGAAATTTTTCCGTATACCAACCAAAATTTAGATCACCTTAAAAAACATCGCACAAGACCTGGCTTTCAGATTTCTTTGTTTAGCCTTTAATTGGCCTAACAAATCCTTACAGAACACACGCATTTTTTCGCTTACAGAACACACGCATTTTTTCGCTTACAGAACACAGGCATTTTTTCACTGAGTTTTAATCGAAAAATTTTAAGTTTTAATCGAAGTTAGGAGTTTCGTTGGTGAAAATGACAAGATACTTAGATATACTTACGCACTGGTGCTACGACTAGCGTTATAAACAGAAAGTGCAACCTCGTCATGTGTTTTCTTGCAGGGACAAGTTGAAGTCAATCATCGGATTGCAAACAATACAGGAGTTCTATATAAAAAAATGATATGAATACGTTATTCCAATCTTATAAAAATTGGCGTCTATCAAAAATCCATCACTTTTTTATCGCTTCTTTTGGGTGCCACTAAAGTGGTCAGTCTATTTTGTCCATAAAACGTACAGCTCATCACTATAAGTATTCAGAAAGATTATTGTAAGTAAGACTCCATGTCACATAAACACTAAAATTTAGATAAGATCATTTACTAAAATATATTTTTAAATATAGCAATATGTTAATTTTAGGAAATTTTCCTTTGTAAATATATTTTTAAAAAAATTTCAGTAAATTTATAAAATTTTAGATAATTTCGTTATTTGACAAAGTAATTAGATTAGTTGTGGTGCTCTCTGAGAAATTATTCAACTGTCAATCTGTGGTTGCCTAGAATTATTGTTTTATTTTAAAATAATTATATAGTTATTTTATAAAATTACTGATTTCATTTGTGTTTTCGTGACACCAAGGTAATTTCACGGCTTTTATAAATGTTTTTAAAATGATTTATTTTAGAGCATACTCATTATTTTCGAAACTATGACCCCGGAAAATCAAAATTGCAAAAACAGTATTTCCAACAATTAGCGCCTCCCCTTGGATAAAAATTATTGTAAACGAAGGTAACATCAAAATTTCCTCAAATTCATGCTCTTATGTATGTTCAAAGCAAGTTAAAAGTTCTCTTCTTTTCTCTATTTCATTACCCAAGGTTTCAACCAATCCTTTTTCTTTTTATTTGGCCGACTAAAGTCTCATCGGCATTAGTTCCTAAAGCATGTTTATCGTAATGACTGGTTTCTTCTTGGATATCAAATGTTACTGTAAGAAATTCATTTAGTTTCGGAATTCAAGTCTCTTTGTGCATATGGCGATCATGAATATATTTACCAAATAAAATTTGGTAGACCATATCAAACTCGTCAACTCTTACAGTTCTAGCCATGTTATCGCTGTGGCTGTAAAATGTCAATATTCGACATCCACTGAGTTAGAATGTTTTGAAAAAAGAAATCATTGTATTACAACCATTGTGCTGTGTATCAAACGTGATTGACATCAATATATAAAGGTTTGCGAAAGTCAAAGTTAAAAACGGTGATTGGTGATTGATGATAGAAAAAAACTGCAATAGATTTCAGCAATAATAAAACTGTAGCTAAATAGAAACAAATTTTCTGTCGGGAGAATTGGAATTACTTTGGTTTTGATCTATTGGAAGAATATTTTATACAAAAAATATGATTTCATGGTATATCGCATACAAAGTGATAAAAATATTGTTTTAAATTAAAAATATATTTCAATTTAAAATAAATCTAAATTTAACTCACAGTTTACGACACCAGCCTTTGTAAAGACACGAAATTAAATATTAAAACAATTTGATGTTTACATTCGAATGGAATTTTATTGATTCTTTTGTTAAATGTATAAATAAAATTCTCTGTGGACAGTATTAAAATTGGTTTTGATTTGGTTTTGATTTCGTAAGTATTGTCTCGATTTGATTATTCTCTATTGTTCAAATGACAAAATATGGAAAAAAATAAGCACGGATTTTGATCCAAATGAGTCAGCAAAAAAAACGTTCCTTACTATATAGAATTTTTCGCGTTGTTGCCAAATGAGCAAATTTCACAAAAATGGAGGTTGAGTATGAAAAAAAAGCATGCACGAGCGTTAAAAGGTGCTGTAAAAATCTTACGGGTATTGATGTCGAGGAAAAGATATTGAATGTGATTCACACAAAGAGAATAAACTTCACGTTTCCAGAAAACTGATTAAGAATGTTGGGGATGACGAATGTACACAAAAGGCTTTGGTGGAAATACGTGGATGGCTTGAGTAGTTTATGAAAAGAAGCTGTCTTTCCTTTCAAGCACGAACAGCAACAGCACAAAATTATACTGCATTTTTGATTAATAAACTTGTTCCTTACGTATTGAAAGTTGCAATTGATGGAAGAGAGAATAATTTAATTCATTACCTCAAAAAAGGAATACCTTGTGCAGCAACAACTGTTGGTTCGAGGAGATACAACTCTTACGAATAATTTGAGAACGCTAAGGATGTTGCAAAAGAATTTCTTTTGGGGGATGAGGACCACGACGAGGATGACTGTATCGACACTTTGTAGTTTATTATTATGTTGTGTCATGTTTTTGAAGACAGGGAGAAAAAAAAATTCGTTGATTATGACTTTGGGGTCTTGATTTAATTTCCAGGAAAATTATGATAGGGGCAGGAAATTAGGACTCGTAGAATAATAGACTTGATAAATCATTTCTCAATTTGTAAATTTGTGGATTAATGACTTGTAAATAACGCTTTTTTCAGCATTTTGAAGAAAATTTATACATTTCTTGTTTTTTTCAAAAAATAAATAAGTGTTATCAAATAATTACTTTTTGACTAATTTCTTCATAATACTAGACACAAAAATCATGCTTCAAGTTATTTAAAAAATATTTTCTTTGTCTTATATTCAAGAAAATATTTAGTTTCTGCTCGATTTCAAATTTTTTTTCTGATCAAAATATGGATCTGTAGCAATAGATTACGCTTCTAAAAAAAGCCCTTTTTAGCCTATTCTTCGTACCATGCCAATTTATAAAATTCCCTAACAGAATTAGTCAAAGAAGAATAGACTAAAACTAGTCTATTATAATAAAGAATGCAAAGTTAAAACATGACAAACTTGTCTGTTTTTTCGATTGTTAAAAAAGGGAGCAAATGAGCATCCTATAAGCACTTTCGAAAGTGACTGCGCATTTCACTTACAATAAATTCAGTATCTACTATTGATTCCCCATCTAATAGAATCCTAGCATAACCTAATGAAAAAAACCACAGTTATAAGCTTCAGTTGTTTAATGACTGGAGGATAAGTGACTTCAATTTTTCCATTCTTGACATATGTATGAAAAGATAATTAATACATTTTTTTGATGTTGTTGTCAAGTTCGTGAAAAGTCTATCACAACTTTAAATTTAATTGCTTAAGTGAGATAAGACCAGTAGTTACGGCAAAGTATATGAGTCCTTTTTTCTGACAATTTGATTGATAAGTACCAAAAATTCCAAGGGCCTTGCAAATTAGTTTTTGATTCGATATTATCGTTCAATCAAATAAAAATTGCATCAAAATCGAATAGCTCTTGCTGATTCTCTTTCAATCCATTAGTTGTTGTTTTTCAGCAGTACCTTGTTTCCTATGGAAATGACGTTTGAAGATTGGTGACGACGGTCATAATCTCGTTTTTACTTTTGTTGAGCCTGATTGATATTCTGCTGAGCTGTTGTGAAAATCTTCTTTCTGATGGCTGATGTGGAGTCTAGAACAGCCTGAAACGTATCCATATCAAATGGTTGATTGGGATCTAACGTTTTTGTATCTGGTAGATCATGTTTGACGTCAGTCGGTAAAATCAGCTTACGATTATACATTAATTGAAATGAGGAAAACTTGGTTGACGAATGTTGACTCACCCGGTGAGCGAAAGTAATGCCGTTTATGATAGATGGCCAAATGGACGGGTTGTCACCAAGAACCTTAATAAGCGAGTTCTTAATCGTCCTATTTTGTCTTTCCACCAATCCGTTGCTCTTTATTTTACCTGAAGCCTACCATTTTTCCAAATTTCAGCTAAAAATAGCAAATGTTAAAGATTTTAGCTCTAATACTGTATGACCACCTTAAGAAGACTTGAAGTCTCGGTAAAATAAGACTTTTTCGAAGTTTTAAAAATGAATTTTTTAGTCTTAACTTCCTGTTTTGATCATAGTTCCGGGAAATTATGGCCAATGATGTCTTATTTCCTGGAGTCATAATCTCCCGGGACGCTAAAAAGAGGGAATATGGTAATTTTTTTCGAATATATAATATATATATATAATAATATATAATAAATAAGTCAAAAATTTTTATTGGTATTATCTTTTGATATAACCGTGGAACAAGATTATCGTGGAACGATTGAAACTACCAGTTTCGTGTCTAGCGGAGTGAAGAAGATATTTAAATATAAAAGCAATTTTTCAATATCCGATCAAAAAATAATTAGACCTGTCCGCTACACATGCGAGAATGGTAAGACCTGTCCGCTACACATGCGAGAATGGTAAGACTAAAACTTACATTAAACACTGGTTTTCCTTGAAATGTTTGCTGTTAGGCTTGTAAATGTTTACGTTGATAACGATTAGAAGTTTCCGCAGAATGAAAGTAAAATTTCTTGAGAAAAATCGAAAAACATGTCAGCGAAATTTTTTTTTCACAACAGCTAATAAATCTGAATTGCTGTTTTCTAACATCATACGTAATTTTGGCCTAGTCAAAACATTATCTTTTGAAATTTACCATTTCGAGTAAAAATGACTCTGTTTTGGTTATGAGCTTTAATAAAATTTTCATAGTGGTCAACCAGCCAAAATAATCACTCACCAGGTTTTGATCATCATTTCATAAATTATTATTATATTTAAAACATAATTAATTAATTTCGATCATTGAAATAAAACCAATAATTAGCTTTATAAAAAATAATTATCAAACGTTGGTTGTTTACAATGTTTGCAAACGTTCTAAACACTTTTCAAGCGTGTCTTCTTGAGCTTAATTGAAAACCATTCAGGCGTGATAAACAAATTTACTGAAACTTTACTAAAGTTTATGCATTTTTTCAATGAAGATACTATTATTCTAAAATACTTGAAATTTATAACGGGAACCTTTTAAAATATCTAAACCCTTGCAGCTGGGATGTATAACACAATGTACAGCTTAAATAACAAAATATCAGACCTTTCCAATAATAATCGAATTTTCCGCGAGTTTGATAAGAATGATATTAGCCGCTAGTAATCAACAGCAATCATATTAGCTGCGAGTAATACGATACGAATGATAGTAACCGCGGGAAATGTTATAAGACATTCTCGTTCTATATATTTTTTCTACGAGCATGGAATTTTTTTTGTAAATTCGTTCATTTCAATGATTGTTCAACAAAATAAATCACTTAAAATCTGTACGAAAAAGTTAGTTTTTCTTATAAATTTCGAGAATTATGAGCAAATGACAAAGGCACCACAAATGGGACCTTGAAAAAAGAAAAATTATCATCATTTCCGTTTTTAATAATAGCTAAACACAAAACACAATTTCAGATGCAGGAATTGATTTTAACACTTCTGTTGGCAATTCGACTGAGACTAAGGGGGCATTAAAAATAAGTACATAAATAAACGTTACGCAAATTTTGACATTTCTTGACACTTGTCAAACCTCTCTCAAACATACTATTAGATCGTTAATTATAAACTGGAAGCCTTTTAGTGATATTAAGACCACAAAAATTTAAGACTCACTGTCGGAATTTTGCGTTAAGGAATATGACAAAAAAAATTTTCCGGCCTGAACATATGGTTTTAATGTAAGTAGAGATTTGGGTGTTATAAAATCATAGTTTGTAAGAATTTTTAAGTAGGTTGTGGCGGAAGAACCCAATTACCAGCATGTAACATGTTTTTGATTTAGTTTCTAATATAAAAAATACGTTTAAATTTTTGAATCGTGACGTCACGAATTTCCAACAGCACTCATAATTTTTTCCTCTTTTCTTTCCCTGCCAAGAGAGTTATTAGTGGCAGCTCTAAATACAAATCTGCAGTGAAAATTTCGTATAACTAATGATGATGTCGATTAGATTGAAAAACATCAATACACTAGAGCGAACGGTTTATTTGTACGGTCATTTTAACGATTTCGGTCCTAAAGTTAGCCGAAAATCAGCAAAAATAAAACCTTATTAGCCAAACTCATGTAACGCGGTTTAAATATTTTTTTCGCCGTGTGGGGAAAAAAATAAAAATGGTAGCTTAAAGTTAAAACAACGACATTGATAATACACCGTATATTTGTCTTAAAACTTTTAAATATTATATTAACAAAATGTCTGCAACAAAGATACAGTCTTATACTAGAGAAGAATGTATTAATTGGCTGAATGATATAGGACAGTCTTCAACAGGAGCAGTCGAAGTTTTAAGAACACGAATTCAAAAGTAGGCCTTGTATCCAAAGCTAGTAAATCCACTTAAACTAAAAGTAAGACAAAACTATAGTTTTAAATGCAGCTTAAATCCACAAAAAATACCCCCAATAACAGTTAAATGGAGTTAACAAGAGCAGTTTTATCCTACTGTCGATCAGACTATGTTTCTTTGTTATTGCTCATATAAAAAACAAAGAAATGTTGGGCAACAAGAAAAGGCATTTCGAATGCTCCAAAGTCGAAAAATTGTGACAGTAAAAATAATGACTGTGCCTGTGGGGATATATATCCAAGGTACGGTCAAGAAATCATATTGAACAGAAGCTAGACCAGCTATTATTTTTTTAAATGGTTTGAGCCCAGAAAAAGGGTATTGCTATTGCAGATGTCCTATTGGTACCTTGGGCTTATGCTGCCATATCCTTGCTTTATTATCGTTTTTGAAATATTATAATGACACGAAAGAAAAATTGTTAGAACTGACATACACTCAAAAATTACAAAAGTGGCATCGCGGTTCATTAACCAAATGATCCCACTTAAAGAAATAAAAGTAAAATCAGAAAAAAGGAAAATGATACGTACAAAAGCAGAATTTACAGTGTTACAATCATTCCATCTAGAAACTAAGTCGTAAATTTTTTTTATGGTAAAGCGAAATAACACACTTATGGAAATTGTTAAAGAAATAGTTGATGCTTTATATAACAGAGAAAAAATATTTCAATGGAAACATGCTGAAATAAATGAACTATCTAGTTTATATAAATATATATATATCTGACAAAGGGTTTAAAAAATTGAAAAAATTGTTCAAGGTGTTTAAAAGCATTGTTTTTGATCAAAAAACTAAATTTTCCAGTCGGCCTTATAAGATATCAGTCATCCTGTACGGATGACCCTTACATTTCAACACTGGAGTTGTGTTTATATTCTTATTATACAAAGAAAAACTACTTTTAATATCAATCAAAATAAGTTTATTTAAGGTTAAAAAGAAAAATAATCTTTCTTATATTGAAAAAATAATTTAAAGCCCCATTTTAGATGCAATTTTTTTTTTTTTTGTATGCTGAAAAAAAGACTTGCTAATGAGAAGAGTATATAATCACTTTTACACTAACCATGCAATAACGATGTTTGCATAATCTCTTTTCTACGAAAATATAATTTTCAAAATATTGACAGGTTATATATAAATGGAATTTAGTTGAGATCATTTTTGTTTTTCAATATGATTATATATTATATGATTATTATCAATATGACATCATTATTAGGTGACATGTGCTTTATCCATTTACGATAATTTCTAAAACAATATATAAGCCATGCCAAACACTATTTTTGTTTAACTAGACCATCCTAAATAATATATTTGTTTCCGATCGACTGGGTTAAATAATTTTTTTTTTTTGCGAACAATTCTCAAACCCGATTTAAAGATTTAAAGAAATTTTCAACCGGCCGTTGGATCGGAAACTGATATATTATTTAGGATGTCCCTAGGAGTACAAAATTCACATCTTATAACAAAAATATGTCGTTGCTCCTATTGGATATTTATTTTTTAGGTCCAATTGGAGGCATTGTTAAATTAACAATATGACCTATCATTTGCAATGTTGACGACAGGATATCAACTGTTAGTAAAATTCCCCAATCACGGATTCTTCCTATAAATCTTTCGACATGTATGTGAGTTGAGGCTATGTCAAAATTCCTGGCTACGTCAACTTCTGAAAACTGATGACCCTTTTTTTTTTTTAGTTTGTTTAGTGTTACACCTTTTATTGCAGAAAGTTCTTGTATAGAAAATCCTCTATCACTCATTATTTCATGTTTTTTTTCAACTAACAAAATTGCACCCGTCTTTTCAACTATTTCTGAATCAGAAATTGACCCCAGGTAAATGTCGCTAAACAAAAGTCCACCACCATGTGCTGTAATTCCAATGTGTTTTCCCAGTTTGCGTATTTTTGTAGTTTGAAAACATGAGAGAGTTAAGCTCAAAATTTGAAGCACTCTGAAATTTGAATTCTGTGGCATCTATTACTATGTCTGTTAGACCATGTCCAGTTTCAACAAAAACTTGAGGCATTTTTTGTAACAAAAACCCTGATGCAGGTGTCAAATCGATTTTGTTAAAGATGGTAGGCACAAACAAGACCCAGCCAGTAAATATTCTCTGCATTGTTGCTTTAGAGGTTCCTAAAATGTATGCCATAATGCCTTGGTGAAGACCATGCCTACAAACAGTAAGCACTGCTAAAAGTTCTGTTGGAGCATCAATTGATCTTCTATCGTTCGAACTAGAACAATCAGGATAAGGTATTAAGTGTATATACGGTAAAACACAATTGAATATAATATTGAATTGTTCAATCGACAAGCCACATAAATACTGAAAAAGTTTAGGTTGTTTTATTAAGTATTTAAAATTGAATTCTTTGTTAGTTGATGTAGCTATTTTATTTTGCATTACATGTATTCTTTTTTTACTTGTTATATTTACAGTTTTTGATTTGTGTATATCTCTGTTTAACAACTCTTTTTCTTTTTGTAGGAGATTTATCTAATTTCATGTTTAAGTCTAGCAATTTCGTTTAATGCTGCGTTCAATTTATTTTGTACTGACAGTACAATAAAAAATTGAATTGTATTTTTGAGAGCTCTCTTTTTTTGAATTTGATGGAATAACATCTCTTTGCTTGGGACTTCTTGTTTTTTTAGGTCGGAGGTTTATTACTTCAATAGCAAGCTCGTATTTGCGATTTGCTGTTTTATATTGCAGACTTATTTTAGTGCTTAAATTTTTATATTCTTCCAACAACTTTTTTGCTATTTCAAATTTGCTGGAAATTTTATTGGATTGATCATCAGCAACAATTTTATCTGGTAAAGCAGTAGTACTTTCTCGCCCATTACTCCAGTGAGCACTGCTAACAAATCCATGGTTATAATTCATTCCAGTTGTATGAAACAGTTTCTTATAAGAAATCTGGATGTCTTTAATTCGGGGTAAACGATAATACTTTAGGGGCTGACCCTTCGAGTCTTTTGATTGAAAGTTGTTAAAGCACAATGCTGAAGAACATTTCACCATAATCTCAGTAAAAATATCATTAAAAAAAAGCTATATTATAAATCGCTTTGTTGTTGCTTTCTTAATCTGTGACTATAATATTTTTGTAAACAAAGCTACAATTTTTTTTTCCCCACATCGTAGTAAGTTCTTTACCAGACTCCGCCGTATGAGTTTGGCTAATAAATTTTTGATAACTAAACGGTTTCCATGTATGAGTTTCCTCTATACCGAATGTTATTTGGAATATCATTTCTTTCTCTGCTATTACAAATGTATAAAAGTACAGTACTGAATTATTCAGCTCAAAAGGCTAACATCTTTAAGTCCATTGGGAAGAGGCTCATGGTCAGATTAATTAATAAATATTAATATTAGCTAGTTATAAATTTATGATCAATAAATAATTGCTAGTTATAAATTTATGATCAATAAATGGACACCAATATAATTTTGCGGCACAAAATAAGAAACCAAACAAAATAACTTTGGATTCCTTTGTGTAGCTTAAAAAACAAACTCAATCGAAAAATCGCAGGCTGTTAACCAATAAATAATCTCTTTATCTCCCATCAAAATAGAAGAATTTTATAAATTTAGAAATTTATAAAAATAAAGTTAACAGCTTAATACTGAAATCATGGTGACATTTTTTTGGCACATTTCTATATGCATAAATTCCCATTGTGCTACCAATTCTTTAGAAACATCAAAATTTATGTTTTCATTCAATTAGGGGAGATATTGTATGATACAACGAAGTAAGAACAATGAAAACACTCTTTATTATTAAAAGTTCCCGACTAGGGTTTTTTGTAGGGTTTTATATTTCATAACTTTAGAAGCCAAAAATTCCTATCACAGAATATTTTCTTAGAAAAGAGTAGGATTTATCAGAACAGAGTAAGGATTTATCAGAACAGAGTAGAGATTTATTTTCGCAGATCTTATATGTTCGAAATTTGGTTTTTCTTAACAGTATTTCTCTGAAAACCGATGCTTGAAAAAAATACAACAGCAAGATTTTGGGTGAAATTTTCAAGTCTATTCAGCAAACTTTTAAGCAATATTTATAATTACCAATAAATTGAGATACAAAACCATTTGCACTGCAACACGCTAGCAATCGCATTTAATACAATTTAAAATAGTTTGCCTGGCAAAGTCGATAAAGGTGTTTTTTTAAAAAAATTTATCCAGTTAAAATACCTTACGGGATAGGAAAGGCAGGAAATTATCTTCATGTATGAATTAGTTTGCGTGGTTGCACATCACTTGGGTAATTTTACATTTAATAAAGCAAACTTTTTCAATAGTACGCAAAAACAACAAAAAAAATATCAATCCCGTGAAAATAATTAAATATGATAAACCTGAACAGTAACTTACCAATGTCAAAAGCACTAATGGCGCAACCAATCTAAGGTCAAAGCAAGCAAAATATCGCAATAAAAATGAACTGTCAGTCTTATCAGCGTTCTTAGTAAAGTAAAAATCCACCGAATAAAAATTTTGTGATATTATTTATACCAGTGGCTGTTATTACCAAAAACGCGGATGCGGATGTAGTATCGTTGTTTCATGGCATCGAGAAATTAAATTATTTTTTCTTAAATAAGATCTGCAGGATTATAATAGACTAATAGATATTAAAAACTTTAGTCTCTCATTATGATTTCCTGCATTATTTGAATATGAGATATTTCCTATAATATTTAATGTATTCGAGAATTCTGTTAGTTTGTAGTGCTTAATAGCAATTTTCTTTCGCGCGTTTTAGCTGATGATTAGTAGTAATTGGCTAATAATTACTGCAATATTTTTTAGAAAAATTAATAACTTAAAATATCATTTTATAAATAATAAATTATGCTACATAAGTAAATATCATTGTCATTACAAAAAAATTTACATTTCATCCTTCAAGAGAGTTGGGTACGAGTTTAGGTACAATAAATGTAACTGTCGGTATAATTTAGGACTGCATCTAAATAAAATAAGGAAATAGCACTTAAAATAATTATAGTAATTGAAAAAACCACGATGTTCTTAAAATTACACATCGCCTGCAATAATAAACTGACTCTGCTTTTCGTTTAACCCTAATAACTCGTGGGAGTTGAGAATAACAGCTTCATAAAAAATGCTATGCGTTTATCTATTAAATTTGGGTACTTAGCTTTAGTGTGCGTGTTATGGCCATATAAACACTACATACTGTACACAACAGCTGGTTTTTAAGAACACTTAGCCTAAAAAATGAAAAAATTTGAACGTGAAAAGCCTAAAATATCAAGAAAGCTTAACCGTTTTTAGGTGATTGAGTACCATAAAAGACATAAAAAAAGCTGAAAACTCTTCGTTAAATACAAATTTGCCTACACCTGTGAGTTGCACGTTTTACAAATTCATGGGAGTTGCAAGTTTTACAAATTCCTGTGAGTTGCACATCTTACAAATTCTTGTCTTACGAATAAAATTATTCAACAGTTCAAAAAATAACTATCACAAATAGACCTGATGTCAATCGCAATTATTTCATGTCACCAACTGCAATAAATTACCCTCTTTAGTCCGAGCCCAAATAATCTCTCGAAGTTGTTTAAGACTAGCTTGTTCTCACAAATTACAATATCTTTTTCGTAAAAGAAACCCGATATTACAAAAATGATTACTAGACCGTAAAATTCGTTAAGGAATATTTGGTACTTATATATCCGAGTAGCCCTTTTTTTCGGTGTTTTAATTTAAACATCGCAAACAATTATGTGAGAAACACTATGTTTTTTTTTTTTTATAAATACTACAACTCTTTGATAGGTTGGGGTAAATAATTTCATTTGAAATAACAAGACCTAGCTAAAAGTACTAAAAACAATACTACTTTTGCTTCAGAGCATAAAATTTGTAGCTTTTGCAATGCAAGCCCGTTTTGTAATTCTGTATCAAAATCCAGAAATTAAAGCTAATATAAAAATGGCTGATAAAAAACATCATTTCACAGAGAGTTTAAAAGACACTTAATAATATATTTAAAAGAAATGCAAAAAATGTTTTGTACTTCAGAAAAAATGTACAAAATCAGCGAATAGTAAAAGCAGAGTTTTTCATCAACGCACAATGCTAGAAACTGTTATTTAAGACCCCAGGTAAGAAAAAAACCAGAACATGACATTTTAATAGTCTTGTGATGGTCACAGCACAAAAAGCATCATGTACAGGTGTAAAATCAGGCTTGTAAGTAGTACTTCTCTCTATCAGACTTTTTATTTCTTTATCTTTTATTACATAAGAATTTAGATGGTTCTAAAACGTGAATTTCAACGAGCTAAGAATATTCTCTGTTAATCTGCAATTTTAACATTGTTTAACATTTAACATTTGTTTTCAAATCAAATAAACAATTTAATATTACGTGAAATTTTTTATATAAAATGTGGTCGAAACACGTTTTTTTTTAATGCCCTAGTAAATTTTCTTTGCTAAATGTACACTGCATAAAGCAGTGCAAAACAAAAAAGTTTTAACATGCAAGTATCATATCAAACCCAGGGTTGAATTTTCTATCCTGTCTACAAGACAGAGCTTAGTATGCGTTGAAACTTTATATCTTCAATTATAATTCAAAAAGATAAAGTAATTATAGATCACTCAAATTTCTTAAATTTAATATTTTTTTTAAATTCTGTGTCTTTAAAAAAAAAGCTGAGATAAATTCGGTGCCCA
Organism: Euphysa ruthae; assembly: GCA_035046665.1. Taxonomy (NCBI): domain Eukaryota; kingdom Metazoa; phylum Cnidaria; class Hydrozoa; order Anthoathecata; family Corymorphidae; genus Euphysa; species Euphysa ruthae. The sequence continues at coordinate 13,423 of JAUZNK010033066.1, forward strand.
TGAAATTGGCAAGAAAAGTCCTCTGAAAAATTAAACCCGTGTAAAGTCTAAAGTTATTTGCAACAGACGCACCTTGAGGCAGGTGTTTTAATATCTTAAACAATTTTTGGACAGTTTTATTCAGGTTGGTCACACTTTACTGATAATGTTGGTTAACGTTCAGAGTAATTTTAGAGCTAACGACTAAACTTTTTGTTGATAAAAATGCCTAAGATCTTGATTTTCCTCGCTCCTGTGGTTTTCATCCTTAATTCTAGAAAACATTGCGTATCTAACGTATCCAAAGAAAACTGTTTACTCCGTAGATAAATACAACGTACCTATTGTTAAAGTAATGCACCCATCGATTGCTTGCAACGTTGTTATAGACAGCTGCAATGCACCCACCACTAACACAGACGCCTTTATGGATAACCATTGACGTTTTTATGGCGTGATAATAGGACAAACCAAATTTTTTGTTCTTGTATTGTCTCTTTTTTTAAACGGACCATTAAAATAGCATAGCAAGCCGATATGATAAAACATTTTTAGACAGTGAAACAAAACAAAGAAGCCCGAAACAATTAGTAAAGGTAATAATCCTTTGTTATTAATTGTCATCGTTTATCCATATACATTCACAAAATCAAAAGTTACCTTTGTTGTGTATCACTCACAATTTCGTATTCTTTCATCATCGTAGCCAAATACCGATTTAAAAACGCATCATTATAGGCGATATTCACAGATTGGATACTGGATTGAAGGTCTGAAATTACGTTACACTGAGAAATGAAAAAAAAAAAAAAATTATTGCAAACAATCAATTACTCTCTCCCAAGAGCATAGCGGCTGAAACTGCATACGATTTTGCTGTGGTATTACACAATAAACCATAAATTAGCGAATAAGCCCCTGGAGGCACATTTGTAAACTCCAGGTTTGTAGGTCATTGCGTAAAAAAAAAAAAAAAAAAAAAAAAAAAAAAAAAAAAAAAAAAAAAACATATTAACATATTAATAATAAAGACCGTTGTGAATAAACATATATTTCAGCATAATTCATGATAATTGATTATTTTCCATGCTTTTCTTACACATTATATACTTAGAAAAGCATTTATATTTTTGTTACCTGCTGATTTGCTAGAGTGCGAGATCCACTTATAAAATTAAATTCTGAGAATGTGAATATAGTTCAAAAGCAGAGGCTTAATTGATCATCAAATTTAAACCTGTTTTATCTTTCCAAACTAAGCTGGCATGGAAAACAGACGTTAAACCAAGAATGATGATGAGATGATAACAAGTGTAATTAAGGCGAATAAAGGATTAAATTTTCACTTGTGGGTTTTATATCTCGAGCATTATCAATATCTTAAACACAACTTCAATAAAAATTATCAAAAAAAAAAAAAAAAAAAAAAAAAAAAAAGGTGATGCAGATGAACCTACAAAGGTAAATTCAGTGTATTTCATCACTAAGCTTAGAAAAACCACCAATTCTCACACATATAACCATACGTCACAGATGAAATTTTAAAAAATGTCAAAAATTACCTGTAGCTATATTTCAATCGATTCCCTTTATGCTTAAACAAGTACTAGGGGCTAATGAACTACAGAAAGTTAAAGAAAATAAGGAATGCAAGAGAAAACATTCAAAATACTTCCTAGATAATAATCACGTAAATTACTCCTTAACTGTTACCGTACTATAGTGCCATTTTTCATTGCTAATCTTTTTAATGGTCTCCAAAGTACAAAAGGAAAAAAAAAAGACTAAATATAACACAAGACACACAACTAAACAACTATTTATGTAAAGAGATAGTTGCTGCACAAATTACTTTTAAACACATGAATACATAACATAGTGTCATAGCGAGGATAACGAGATATATATCACAATAGAAGGCACAATTAAAAAGGTGTGACGATGTTAAATAAACGATTTTGCATTTCAGAATTTTACCATTTACAGCAGAATTACTGACTTAGGAATTCTGATGCTTAAGCAAGATATTTGCGTTGATCAGTATAATCAAGGAACGATAGCAAAACTGCAGTTGCATAGTATCTTTGAAGTTAAGTTTTAACTTTCTCTTCGTTTAAATGGTTAACATCAAGTCTTAGACGAGTTAAATGGTCTACTATTGAATGTACCACATTTTCAAGTCCTATGAATCGTAACAAAGCTTTCTTAAATGATAAGATTCACCAGGTGTTTTTTAATTTCGGGATCTAATTAATTTTACTGATTTAGAATAAAGAAAAAAATTTTGCAGCGTGCTTAGAATTTAAACATATTATATTATTAAAAAATAGATTTTGACTTTGTCTCAGCATTAGTAAGTATTTGCTTTATATTCTTTTTCATCTAAATCAAAAAAGTTATTTTAAAGTGTCTCTTAATCCAAAATTTATTTCAAAATTTTCACCCTGAAAGTTACAGTAAGTAACCTAGTAAGTTTAGATCAGGGGTATTTTCAAATGGTGAAAGATGAATGAAAACCTGTATCAAAGGATTTACGTAAATCTAGAAAACTCTATTTTTTGCTTCAAATAAAAAAAACATACAAGTATCAACATAAAACGATTAAATTGGTAAACGTAAAAACTATCCATAGTTATATTACCTGGTCAAAGGATAGTCATGGAGTATTTGTGGATTATAAAAGTTTAGTTAAGATGACCTCGAAATCCCTATTTCACATGTTAAAGGAACAAAACAACCATATTTATAATGCAACACCTTTACATTTCATTTACAAACATGGTGGTGATGGTGCAGGCTCCCAAACTGTCTGGAATTGAAAATCAATGAATAATGCATCTGATCATGTTTTCCAGTAAATTTTGGTTGCTTGAAGTTGAACAAAATTCACAACTCCTTTGGAAAAATCCAACACCCAGCTCTGCTAGTTATACAAGGCTCGTTTATCTTTTGAGAGCTCCTGAAGACGAAAGATGTCCTGAACCTTGTGGTGCCAACTACTAATTCAGCACGATAGCAGTTGAAGAGCCCGATGGAAATTACTGACCAGACTGGAAGTATTTACAGTATAACTCATACCATACACGATACCATGAAAAATCTCTAGTATAAAAAAGGATTATCTGGGCTTCGAGGTGCAGACTGCAACATATGTAGGAAGAAAGATTGGAAAGATCCTGAAAAAGTTCGAGAAAGACTTGGGAAAAATTGTAATTAATCTTTATCAAAAACTAATTGAAGAAGGGAGTGGAGAAATTGTCGAAAAAAAAAGTGATTAATAGGTTCGAAAAATACTAACTCAGAAGCCCCTAACAACTTAAGACCAACATTCCATCTGCATCCTTCATTCCTATCTCAATATCCTATTCTGGTTTCTCAAATTCATTTATCGATGCAACCAATCATATCAATTTTTACTTGATACGCAGTCAAAAACATAAGACAGTAAGTCATGCCAGATTAGTTATACCTTCAGATGGTTCATATAGTGAGCTTACATCAAATATATTATGTATCATATAATGATAAATGCCTTTGAAGGCCTCATATTCAAACAATGTTATTTAATTGCAGTCAATTTAGCTTATCAATGCGCATCTTTTGAATACTAAAACATGTCTTAACTGCGTTACAAACTCAAATTATGAGGAAATAGCATTTTTGGGCCGAAATGTCCAAATAAGGAAAGCTGCCTTGTAAACTGAAATATAATAAAATTTCAGACATTTTTGTTCAATGCGATTTGTTTTAAGAATGAGAATGTATCTAGTACTCAAACATCTTTTAAATTTATTCCAAACTCAGACAATGACGAAATAACCTTTTTAGGTTCGAAATACCCAAATAATTAAAGTTGCCTTATAAACTGAAATATTATAAAATTTCAGAAATTTTTTTTTAACTCAATTTGTCTTAAGGTTAAGCATCTAATTAATAATCAAAAATCTTTTAAATATGTCCCAAACTCAAATTATGACTTTTTGACCCAAATTCCCAAACAAGGAAATGTTTCTTTAGAAGCTTAAAATTTAAAAAAACCAAAACAAAAGAAATTTTAATAATTTGACCTGTCAGTTTTCTTCATTTAAGCTTTTAAAATGTCACATTGAAAGATCCCTAAATCTTTCCCAGTGTGGAATACATACCAGTATACCATTAGAGCTAGTTTTGAAAGAACAATTGCAAACAAACATTTGCTACAAAGGTACAAAATCATGAATCACATCAAATCAGGAGTTATAATAATTTTCCAAAACAATGCTACAACAAAAAATTTTATAATTAAAATTATTAATGTAACAAAAATTATTAAACCGTTTGATGGTTCTTGACAAAATGCTATAAAAGTTCATGCAAAACGCTAAAAAAAATAACCAGACAAAATAAAAGGAAAAAAAAAAAAAAAAAAAAAAAAGGAGAGAAAAGAAAATTATAGTCTGAAAAACTAAAATGAAAGATTAAAGAGAGATTTTAATGACAATCTTTTCGAATCGAAAGTTTTAACTGGAGAAAGGAAGGAGTTAAAATTCTTGAGATTTACTCCAATCACAAAAGCATTGAAAAATGATAGAATAGTTACCAAGCATTTGCGTTTTAAGGGATAGAACATAAAGTTTCCCATTATCAAAATTTCTTGTCAAATGGTTGCGAGTTATTCAGTTTCAGTAAAGAAATTCGAAACTAATAAAGATTTTTGTTGATAGAATCAAACACGAAAAGAAGATTTGCTATTTTTACCATAGAAGAAAATAAGAGAATTTTTAGTTCTTTAAATGATTCGAAGGTGTCAGATCAAAAGGGTTGAAAATTTATCATTCTAATAGAATGGCGTTGAACTGACATTATTTATGTTTGACAGCAGTTAATTCAAGTGAGAAGAGAAAATAGAAAAGTAGATAATTTTAAAAGTATGTTTATCAACAAAGTAACAAATTTTCATTGCATACTGTTAGATCTATTTAACTTTTTTTGAAGTTCATCTATGTGAAATTGCCATGAAAGATTAGAATCTATTAAAACACCAAGGTACTTAAAAAATTTAGAAGAATAAAGCTTTTTGTAATGGATTTTGATCTTGATTTCATAATTTA
>JAUZNK010033077.1:644-14740 GCA_035046665.1 Euphysa ruthae
TATTCATTTTTACCATGTTATTTTTTATTTAATCTTATTTTTTGCGGAAAATACTTCTGTTTTATTTATAAAAATACTGAACTTTACAAAGAAATACTATAAAATAATATATTAAATAGTTATTTCTTTAAAATGTATCATTTATTTTGATTTAAATTTATTAACAAACCGTAATAAATTTACTTCAGAAATATATTCATTTTTACCATGTTATTTTTTATTTAATCTTATTTTTTGCGGAAAATACTTCTGTTTTATTTATAAAAATACGGAACTTTACAAAGAAATACTATAAAATAAGGGATTAAATACTTATTTCTTTAAAATACAAGATAAAAATCCGGACTAAATTTACTTCTGAAATATATTCATTTTTATGATGTTATTTTTATTTAATCTTATTTTTTGAAGAAAATACCTCTATATTATTTTGATTTAAAGTTATTAAAAAATTATAATAATGTTATTTCCGAAATTTATTCATTTTTACCATGTTATTATTTATTTAATCTTATTTTTTGCGGTAAATACTTCTGTTTTAACCATGAAAATAGTGAATTTTCGTAGAAATACCCCTAAATAAATGTTTAAATAAAGATTTTTCTATAATATAAGAAGTATTTTGATTTAAAGTTATTAAAAAATTGGAATAAATTTATTTCCGAAATATATTCTTTTTTTCGATGTTATTTTTTACTTAATCTTATTTTTTGCGGAAAATACTTCTATTTTAATTATAAATATATTGAATTTTCGCAGAATTACTCTATAATAAACGATTAAATAGTTATTTCTTTAAAATATAAGACTTATTTTGATTTAAATTTAATAAAAATCTGCAACAAATTTTCTTCAGAAATATATTCATTTTGATGATGTTATTTTTTATTTTATCTTATTTTTAGCAGTAAATACTTATATTTTACTCACAAAAATAAAACACTTCGGATTAGATAAATATAAATGAAGATATGACATAAATTCTATCAATATCAATTTCAAAGAATAATCATGTAAAAACCTGAATATATAATTAAAGTTTAAAAAAATTTGAAAATAAAATTGATTTAAAAATTTGAGTTCCGTAAAGTTTTTAAAAGTTGAAATAATGGTATAAATTAAGTTGTTGAGAAAATGATCTTGGTCAACAACACTTTTAAAAGTCATGCCAATGCATAAAAAATGCGTCAATCTGACTCAATTCCACCTCTCTCCCATGCAAGAAAGCCCATTATCACCCCAAAAATATCTAGAAAATATTTGTGGAATTAATTTGGCGTTACAATGGCCTAATTCACAATTGTCGCCGCAGGGATAGGCTTCCATATGGCGTTAGCCACACCCTCTCACGGTCATCCATATCACAAAAAGTGCTTGCTTTCGGCTTGGGATAGCTCATAATACGTGCCCGTCTTAACTTCTCCGCAGGAGAATGAATTTATCCAGCAGGAACTTCAAAACCGCAATAGGATATTGTGTTTTTGACAACAACTCGTTTTCTCCTTCCGAAAATACAAAGATGGTTGACATGACTATCAGAAGTATTCCTACCTCCTAAATTCCTAAATTCCTTTGCCAATTTAATGCTAACCTGTTCATTGAGATGTAGGCGATCGATCCAAAACATTTCTTCCTGAATGCTGCCAACCTTATCAAGCCAATTCGAGAGACCCACGAATGTGATGTTGATTTTAAGACACATATCGCGGATATGTACATTCGTCTGAGCCACTTGATAAATTGAAACATATCTATAAAATTAAAAAATCATTTCATTGAAATTTTACTATTGTTCTCTGTGTTTTATGCATTCCAGTTTCTTTTCTCAACGTTCTTTTCTTTGTATTTACAAAATTTTACTTTAAATATATTATAATTTTTAAATTTGTAGCTTTAGGTGTGTTTTATTTTATTACCCTAATATTTATATTTCTTTAACAGGTCATTTTTAATTTAAGTCTGTTAAATGGTCAATATGGCCAATTAAATAATCAAATTAATGCCTTTGCAACTTCTCTCACTCGCATGATTTATAAAAATTTCTACAAAAAAGTTCTTCAAAGCAATTAGTACATTAAATTACAGTTTAAACTTCTTATTTTAACATTATCTGGTGACATTGAGTCTAATCCTGGACGTGTGCAAAATGATATAGAAAACCTTATACAAGAACATCAGCAATTATAGTTCCTTTTAAGGGAAAAAGCATTGCACTTCACTGACTTTAATGTAAAATGTATACTATCAAATATTGAATATTTAGGAAAGATGTCAATTAATTCAAAAACCATCAGTTATTGGAATTACTGAAAGTAATCTTGATAACTCCATAGATGAGAGGGAAATTGAACTTAGTGAATACAAAATTTTCAAGAGAGACAGAAATAGATCTGGTGGAGGTGTTGTTAGATCATCAAGGACGATCTTAATTTCAATGATGTTACACCCACAAATGACATTGAAAACATATTTGTTGATATTCTTCTCTCTTGCACAAAAATTTTAAACAATCTATTGATGATATAGCACCCTTGAAAGGTATTAAAATTAAAAAGTGGTTTAACAAAGAAGTTGCAGAAAAATAGTTATAAGACCTTTTGTATAAATAAAGTTTAAACGGACAAAAACATATGCAAACAAGGAACTATTTAGTAGATCTAAATATGATACTCTAGGAACTATTAATACAAAAAAAGAGATCTTTTTACAAATATACTTAAAGAAAGTATAGGTAAACCTAAAAATCTTTGGAAATCTTTAGAACATATAAGAGTTATGAAATCAAAAATCCAAACTTCACAATCAAATTTTTGTTTAAAACAAGGTAATAAGATTTTCTTTGATCATCTTCAAGTTGCTAATGCTTTTAAAAAATTTTTTGGAAATCTTTCAACCAATCTCCTTTCAAAAGCATCAAATATTTATTATAATAGCCAAACAACCCTAAATTTTAATGGCCAATTGAACATTTCGAAGGAATTTGAATTCTCAAGAGCCACTGAGAATGTAGTTAAAAACATAATTAATGCTTTAGAATTAAATAAGTCACCAAGGTTTGATGAAATATCATCTATGTTCTTTTTATTTTGAGACCACTTATACAAATAATAAATCTTTCTACAAGGACTACCACACTTGCAGATTATTGCAAACTGGATAAAATTGCTCCCGATATTTAAAAAAGCGAGTAAGACAGAACCAAAAAACTACATGCCCATATCGTTATTATTAGTTACAGCCAAGATTTTTTAGAAAAATTAATTGAAGAACAAACTAGAGAATTCGTTGAAAAAGATAACATTATATATAAATTTCCATCTGAATTTCGAAAGGGTTTTTCGAAAGACACATTTTTGTCATATCTTAATGACAGAATTACAAAAGGTTTTGAAAAGAGATGTCACACTGGAATGATCCTTATAGATCTCCAAAAGGCCTTTGACATATTTTGCTTGAAAACCTAAAATTCATGCGTTTTTCGGAGAATCTAGTTTCCTGGTTCAATTCTTAGCTCTCAAATAGAAAATTTAGGGTGAAATTTGATAAAGAACTTTCCGATGAGGCATTAGTGAAATGTGGAATCCCTCAGGTGTAATTTTTAGGATCTCTTTTGATTTTGCTGTATGTGAATGACATGAAACAAGCACTAAACTGTGAATTACTTCTATACGAAGATGACCCATAGTTGATTTTCCAACATAAGAAAATAAAAGAAGTAGAAATAATTCTAAACAGAAATTATTCCAAACTTTGTGAGTGGTTTTTCTATAACAAACTGACTGTGCAATTTGGAGGGGAAAAAACCAAGTCTATCTTAATTTCTTCCAAAATGAAAGCTGAAAAAGCGAATCCCTTGAATATAATTTATAGCGGCACATCCATTAAACAACATACATCAGTATAATTACTAGGATGCTTCATAGATCAAACCTTGAGTGGTAAGACCATCATTGCCTTGCCACTATGTAAAATTAATTCCAAACTTTGATTTTTATATAGAAAATAATCGTTCTTAACACCGGCCTTAAAGCATGCTCTATGCAATGCTCTGCTTTAACATCATTTTGACTATGCATGTTCTGCCTGGTATTAAGGCCTCAACTAATCATTTAAAATCCGTTTGAAAGGTGCACAAAAAAAATGTAAACGATTTTGTTTAAAAATTAATAGTCGCGTCCATATTGGTACTGAGCATTATAGAGCCATAAATTGGCGGCCTGTTGATATGAGTGTTAATCAGGGTATTGCCGCACATGCATTTAAATTCTGCAGTAGACCCAAATTAAATTACATGTCTGAAATCTTTAAAATTTCAGACAAATCCAAAAAAAAACTAGATACGCAATCGCCATCTAAGGCTAGATACACCCATGAGAAGATCTACCATGGGAAAAAATTGTCTTTCATCAAAAGGTCACTTTACATCGAACAGGCTTCCTAATAAAATAAAATCAATCACAAACTATAACGTATTTAAGCATAGCATCATTTTTTTTACTATGCTTCGGCTTAATCTGTTTTTGCTTGGGATCACAATGGAAATATTGTTGTGACAGACAATTTTTGTGCCTATCCCTGCCACAATTTTTTTTTATCTTAATGTTAATTTTTCGAATAAACATGAGTGCAAAGAATTTAAATGGGAATTTCAAGTTCAGTTACCTGATTGTCTTAGCATCATAAATTCATTTTTCCTTCTTAGCAAGAAGGAAAAATGAATTTATGATACTAAACTAGCTTAGTCACCTAATATGAGCTTTTCGGAAGAGACTTTCTCAAAGGTCAGGAAATATTTAAAAATAAAATTCACATATGCCATTTACTTTTTTCTGCAAACGCCGCCGGTTTATCAAACTCTTTAACATATGGGATATTCGTCTTCAAATTACTGTCGTGTTCAAATTTAGGCAAACTTTTAACTCGCTTTTAGACTTTAATTTTTCTATACACAAAACCTTCATTTTCGATTTTCCAATTAAGAATTCAAACGAATTTAATTTTGATGATATTCTTATAGGTTGAAATATAAAAATATAAATATTTTTTGCGAATGCAAATAAGCGAGCTTAGTGATATTTGAAACTAGAGCTCATTTGGCAATAATGCGAAAAGTTCGTAAGGAAGTTTTTTCTTTTGATGAATCAGCAGAAAATTTTTGTCGACTTTTGAGTGCCTAAATTTATTCCTAAATTGTTGCCGAAATTTGAGCCTAAATTTGAGACGAAATTTTATTCTATTTTGTCTCGCCTCCCCATATCTCTATTAATAATAAATTAATTAATTAATTAATAATAATAAAAAATAGATCAATAGTAGAGAATAATTTAATCGAGAGAATAAATCATTATCAATTTAGGTCTCTCTATTGTGGGTGATTATAATTTGTGTCTGTTGTTGTGTACGCAAATAATATTTACTGAAGAGTGTTTTACAATGGCTGCTGGATATTAAAAAACAAGTCGTAACTGATACGAAAGAAATAATATAATAAAGTAATCGAAAGAAGAATAATTAATCAAACTTTTTAATATTTATTATAGGAAAAAGTTAATGTTTATTTAATACTTTCGAACTATAATAAAGCATACAAGTATTGCGAACTATAATTAGTATAAATCTTTATATAAAAAAAGGTAAAGCTTAGCTATAAAAAGTGGATCTAAATCCCGTATTAGTAATAATCAAAACAATCTATCGAAGTAACCTCTAAATGATTGTTATTTTCTACTATATATATATATATATACTATTCAAATATACTATATATACTATACTATACAAAAATCTTTGAAAATTTGGGTCAATTCAGCTACTGGTGCCGTAAACCAATTTTTTCAGATTGCTGCTGCATTTGTTTCACATTTGTTCGTTGCCACAGCTTCTTGTCAACTAAATGAAGTTGGCTACTTAAAAGTGTACGAGGAGTTGAAAAAAAAGATATGGAAGAGCGATAACCAGCTTATCATCTTTGGCAACTTAATTGCTAAACTTGTGAGTCATTATCACAAAGTTCGTGATGCGATTGGATATTTTTTTAATGTTGGTATTGGAGGAAACAAGGTGGATAATGTATATTGGCGCGTGAAGAATACTCGACTCAAAAAAAATTTCCACCGATTTTTATTCACCGTGACACAAATTATTTGAGCCACCATTCATCTTGGAAAATTTTTGATGGTTTGTTGGTGATTGGTATGGATAATTGAAGAAACTACCCTTCCTTCAGTTTAATTGTTCCTGTTACTCTTCCTCGTGTTGGTCATTTCTACGCAGGACGAGTGGCTCAGACGAATGTACATATCCGTCAAATGTGTTTTAAAAACAACATCACAATCGTTGATCTCTCGAATTGGCTTCATAAAACTGGCAAAAATCGGGAAGATATGTTTTGCATCGATGGCCTTCATCTCAATTAACAGGGTAGCCATAAATTGGAAATGAAATTTAAACGCGTGCTGTATCTCAACTGGATTGCAGATAGGAATTTTTATCTACAATCTTGATGTGTTGGGAAGAAGAAAGTGGGTTGTTGTCAAAGACACAATATCATATTGTGGTTTTTAACTTCCTGCTGGATACTCTTCCACACCAGTTGATGACAGTCTTGTTACTAATATGGCACAGCCCACTTTTTCAAAGTCATGTCGTTCTCGTGCAAAGAGGTTTAGTAATCTATGTACCCGATATCTATGTATTTCGATCAAAATAATGCCATTTTAAACTTATCAAGACATAAATCAAGTCACCTTTATTATAATTTATCTGCTGAATAAAAACACCATTTGGAAACACAGAACATTGTTTTTATTGATATAGTTATCCTTAGTTTATTATTGTTACCAGCTGATTTTACCTTCTCCTTTTTATTGTGTATGTAGGGACATTGACCATAGACCTGTTTACTTTCTGACTTTTTTGATGTACACTGATCGGATGTGTCTGATACAAACACATCTAAATACCTTTATTTTCGAAAATCCAAAAAATAATAAATTAAAACAAAAATATAAATTTTAAAAATCATTTCATTAAAATATCACTATATATTCCTTTTTACTTTGTTAATTTTAATTGGATATTTTTAATTTAATCTTTTCTGATTTTTTGATTTACACTGATCAGATGTGTCTGTTATAAACATATCTAAATGCCTTTATTTACGAAACTCAAAAACAAGAAATAACAATAAATTTAAACTTAAATATAACATTAAAAAATCAATTCATCGAAATTTCACTATTTTTGACTTTGTTTTGTGTTTTGGGCATTCACAATTTAATACAATATAATAAAATACATTATAATATAGAAAATTAATTATGGCTCACCTTAAGGGAAACTGGTTTACACTTCATTCATTTTAATGTAAACAGCATACTAACAAAAATTGAATATTTAGAACTGATGGTGGTGTTATATGTTACATCAAGGACGATCTTAATTTTAATGATATTACACCCAAAAATAACATTGAAATCATATTCTTTGATATTCTTCTCCCTCACACCAAACATTAGTTCACAAGAGTAACATCAAACACCTCGTCTGTATTAGATAATATTATCTAAAATGCTTCCGAAAAGTTCACACAACAGGAATCACTTGAAATTTTCTCTACCCGCAAAACCATTAGGTTTAAACCAGGTACTAAATAGTTAAAAAAAAAAAAAGACCCAGAAGTATACACACCTATATGAACTTACTAATCGAAAGATTAAGTCGATAAAATTTTTCAAATTATAAAAATTTTGATAATGTTAACATGGCTTTTGTAGATTTTTCGCAAAAATTTAACGGATGTTTGTTTAATTCTGTTACACTTTTCTTCTGCAGATACAAATATAAACATATCATATGGAATTACGATACTTCTCATATGTGCCAGTAGTCTATGTAGTGGTTACATACAAGATTCCAATTCTTGTGCTCCTGGTTCGATTCTCGGCTAGCGCATAGTTTTTGTTTCACTTTGAGCATTATATTTTCCAATTTATCAGTTTTTAACATTGGCTTGCCAACAAGCTTGTCATGCTTTCGCAAACCTTTGTATATTGATTCACTTTATTAACTTAAATATTTTTATTACGATTAAACTAATTAGGAAAATTTTTAAAAAATTTTCAAAAATATTTGAAAAGTTTTCAACTTTCCTGCAACATTTAGGGTTTTCGCATGTCTCAAAATTATGACAACCTTACCATTTAATTGATTTTTTAGCTAAATTTAAATCTCCCAGGTGAAAACATATGAAGGAAATTTTGTTTTTGATGGTTTATTTTTTCCTTAAAAGATAAAACATCACATTGAAGAAAGAAACCTGTACGTTTGTTTTAATTATGGTTTAAACCTTCTTGTAGATATGTTTTAGGGTTTTCTTTCATGACCTATATTTCATTTTACAGCAATTTTCAAAAGATTTTCCATGCTTTTCTAAAACGTCTGAAACTACTTTTTTTTGCTCATAAATACAACCGAATGGATGTCGACATATGAGAAAGTGTGATCTAATTACCTATTTGCAGTATATTCAAAACAAGATGATAATAAAAAATCATTAAAACTATAATTTATTATTTCTGCAGGTATAAAACCATTAGGTAGGAATAAACACCTTTCGAGAAAATTTATATTTACTCACAGTACAGCCAATTGAAATGGCAAAAGTTTATTAATTACAAATAATAATAAAGCATTAGTTCTAATATTTTTTTGTAAATAAAGACGTATATTGTCCAATGACTACCCATAGAGCAATGTTTCCAATATAATCCCTCTACAAGGGTCAATTTTTCTATAAAAATATTTACTCAGTGAGTTCAACTGCCTTAGATGTTTTTTAAATTCTTCCTCAGCTATACTAGTGTGGTTATTTAGAACTAATCATTAACAACGTATTACGCATTTAATATACAGATACTGTAGGTATATAAATAAATGTCAGTTATTGTAGGCTAGATATTAAACTCTAATGAATATTTCACTGAAATTTTACATGGCAAAATATCGATATGATAAGCGCAGCTAAAGATAAACTACCTGAGAGATCACTATTTGTAGGAATAACGGTCATTAAAACGTTGTGGATATCAACTGAAATATTTTTTGACTTGCAAGATATGATATTTGAGTAGTTACCTGCATGAAATAAAAGTTCCCAATTTGGATTTGAAATCCGTAGATTTAAAAACATCAGCGATAATGGCTTTCCTTGATTATCTTCGACAAGTTTTAGTATACCGCAATCGCAATTTGTTCCTCGCACGATGTAAATTTTATCCGATCCATCACGAATTACACAGCACTTTTCTAAATCACTTACTTGCTTAGGATTAGGTATAGCTTCTTTGCCAACAGTATTTGAAGAAGCTATAACGTTATCATTTAAATCAAATAATTCTACCGATGCAAAATCTCCTAAACTGGAAAATAAAATTCGACATTTTAATACAGAACTTTCATTCGAATCAATAATAACTAAATTGAAGTAGGTGCATGGGGCCTCTTTAAGTTTCATAGAATACGGCGCAAGAACTAAAGGTTGAGCCAAAACTTCACCATAGTGCTTATAATGCACAATCGCATCTACATTTCGGACAAAATAGAGCTTCATTGGACTGCTCTTAACATCTATACAATTAAGCTTCACCCAACCACTAATCGTTACACCTTGATTACCAACAGCTTGCAAGTTAAATGGCAAATTAAGCTGCTCACTTTTTCGGTATCGTTTGCTCCCAGGGAAGTTCAAATCAGAACTATAAACAGTTTCAATAGGTGTTTCTAACGATGCGATATTACCAGCTTTTGGACTCATCGATTCAGCCAGTGAAAATCTAAATGAAGCGTGTTGACTTGTATCAAATTGAAACGTGTTGTCGTTTGTAATTTTTGAGAATGTTTTCATTAAAATCTCCCCTCTACTAGGGGTATGAAACTTGATTAAATCCTTCTCAGACTCATTACGAAAGGATTTTCCTTTAATCACAAACCGATAAAATCTATCTCGTTCGAAATTTTCAATGCGAAATGAACTCAAACATAATACATAAGATAAATCTCCAGATATGTTAAGGTCGAGGTTATCAATATTTGCTGTGATGGGTGCAACATTACCTCTAAACATTGCACCTTGGGTATTTATCTGTGGGCCCAACGGTGGCATATGATTCTTTGCTAGGATTCTAGTTAACTGATTAATATCCATGTGATAAGCAGTTGGGGTTAGCATGTGCGTTTTCCATATGAAGCCTCTATCGTATGGGTAAGCAATATTAATAATTTTATCATATTGCGCATTTATGAAATAACTCTTAACACCACTTGCGAGAAACTTTTCATCACGGAAATGTGGTAGTGATACCTGACGACAAAAAGTTCGGTAGTCATTTATGAGAGCTTTTTCGATGTTGCTAGATAACTTAGATGTAAATTGATGTCGGGCTATCGGGATTAATTCAAAAGACTCATCAGGGTATTGCCTTTCCCAATGAGCTTTTGTACTTTTGTTATCAAATCGTTCATTAGGTAGTGCTATTCTGTGACCAATCAATTTACCTAAAATATAGTGTAATATAGAATACAAACAATACTTCCTCATTGCTTTGTCAAAACGAGAGTTCAGGTTTTACGATAGATAATTGATTATTACTTGGGAAAAAAAATTTT
Organism: Euphysa ruthae; assembly: GCA_035046665.1. Lineage (NCBI taxonomy): Eukaryota > Metazoa > Cnidaria > Hydrozoa > Anthoathecata > Corymorphidae > Euphysa > Euphysa ruthae. The sequence continues at coordinate 11,310 of JAUZNK010033077.1, forward strand.
TTTCTCAAACTTTAACTAAATAAATTATTTATTTATTAATTATTTATTATTTATTAATTAAGATAATTCAAATGTAAAGAAATAATTATTCCAAAATCAGCACAAATGATGACACATTTTGTTTAAACTTTTTTTAGTTAAAAATATTCGATTTTAGATATGAGGTGAGAGAGAGATATTTATATCATACCGTATATATTAAAACAATCTTTTTCGTATGCAGATGGGTTATGGAGGTGTACAATCCAAATTAACTCGATATCTAAAGGTGCAACCAAATTTTCATTTGGATGAAGTGAAACCAATGGCAACCAAAATTTCTCATATCGTCGTAGTGCTTCATGTATTATATCTAAGTCAAATAGTTGAGGTGTAAAGTTAAATTCTTGTACAAGTTCATAATGCTTTTGAGCTTCTCGAATTAAATCTAAACCGGAGTCTAATGATTTAATATTGCCCATTGTTGTATACCTAAACATAATCCTGAATTTTAGTAAATATTACATAGCTTAAAAGATATATAAATCCAAAAAATCCATTGGGATGAAATGCGCCACTTTTCTGGAATCCACTTACACTTGCGATACTCAAAAGGTTAATTTATGACCCAACTTTGCCATATTATAATAATATAATAATATATCCAATGGATTTTATAACATGACAAAGTTGGGTCATAAATTAACCATATCAGTATCGCATGGGTAAGTGGATTCCAGAAAAGTGGCGCATTTCATCCCAATGGATTTTTTGATGTAAATTTTCTTTCTTTTGTGGTTAAATAATAATTGTTGTCTTAACCAACAATTTTTTTTTTTAGTAATATGAGTTAAATTTAAACAATTATTGACAACGATATTCTCTATATATTTTAAAATAGGACTGTCGTTTATAAACTACTTGTATACTAACTGATTACTTAATAAAACTTGACAGTTACTCAGGTATTTCATAATAATTGCAATATTATTTTAGTATATCGTAATGACTTCTTTGCATCTTCTTTATATCTTATATTGTTATCTACAAGAGCACTTCACTCAGAATTCTTGGACTGAGTTAAGCACCATGCTATCAGATATTTAATTTTTTGTGAATTCGTAATTTTATAATAAATTTAGAATTATAGAACAACTCATAAGTATAAAAATTTTGCTCTGATTATTCCATGCAGAGAAAAAAAATTTAATAAAATATTTTTCTTAATTATTTTCAACATTACACTAATTTTTAATAAGCATCGAGTCATTAATGCGCAAGGCTTCGAGAGGTGTAAGGGTGTAATAAAAATAAAATTCTTAGGTCTGTAAAAGAAAAATCCTAAATTTTTAAAATGACCGATTTCATCACATTTTAAAATTCATTTGGGAGTTTAACGTTATGAACACCATTTTACCACTAGAAAATAAAACTTATTCTAGTATAGTTTCAGTTAAAATTCATATTACGTTATTTGAAGCACACACAATGTATGCATTTGCTCAGTTTTAATCTTAACTGAATAATTTTCACTTATTTTATTAGTGCATAAGTATTCAAACCAAAATGGAATGTAATTTTCTCAAGTTCATAAAGTACATTTTCCAGCACATTTCATTGCATTAAGTTTATAAAATTGTAAAAGAGAATTGCAGTTGCAGATAATTTTACTAGTTAAAAAAAAAATGCGACATTACTTACTTAAACCATTAACTCGCAAATATTACTAATTCTGAGTCAGTTAAAAATTTTATAAAATTTTTCTGTTATCAACTCCTTCAATCACGATTTTTTCTGTAGGAATGACGATGACGATTAAGAATTACAAAAAGCCATTTATAGTGTTCCTTTTATAAGCTTAAAAATGGATTAAGATTTTTACACATGGTGTCATTAATATTTTTCATAAATCTTGCTAGAGGGAACGTTTTAATACCGAAAACTAAGCGTATGTCACAACAGCAACAAAGTGTTTAGGTAGGAAATCTAATTAACTCTCTCAAATCTTATGAAAATTATCAGGGTGTAAATAGACTAAATAGAATTCTTAGGCCTGTAAAAGAAAAATCCTAAATTTTTAAATGATCGATTTCATCGCATTTTAAAATTAATTTGGTAGTTTAACGTTATAAACACCATTTTACCACTAGAAAATAAAACTTATTCTAGTATAGTTTAGGAGGAGTAAAACATAAATTTTATCATAAATGCAGCCCATTATTTAAAATGATCATATTTGACACCTGTAGAACTATAGCTGGTTATATAAGAGATTAATGGGTCTATATTTTGACCAACTGGGAATATTTTTTAAACATAATGGCAACCATAGTTTAATTCGCAAAATTGCGCCATATTCATCTTTATATAAAGTGAAACTTACGATAGTAAGTTTTTATTAAAACAAATCAAAAATTTGCATTTAGCTAAATTGGTTTCTCCTATATTTTACTGCTATTTATAATATTGCACTGACTTAGATATCCCCAAAATCCGGCTTTTAGATTTAATTCTCTTTCGTTAGCATTTTTATTGCTGGGTGTGGTGAGCATATTTTGAGGCGATGAATTGCCAGATGTTCTATAGCAATGTTGGTGTTGTTGAAATTGAAACTAGAAGGGCATTATTATAAATTAAAGACATCAATTATTTACGTTTTAAATCCATAACATCCTAGAAATTATAGGAAAATCACTATTAAAACATTAAGACATTTATTATGTTTTTATGTTAACTCTAATACAAGGTATTTATATATGCCGTATTGAATTTGATATCATTTTCAAGAAAAGTGCGATTTAAAATAAAAAATTATTGTAATAAATGTTCTTCTCAGCAAATGCTTATGGCATTTTTACAACTCATAGCTTCAAAGGACCATCCTGCAACACAATTTTAGCTGTCTATTTGTCTTCAAAAAATTGAGGAACGCCAAATCTTATGCACATTTTCTTAATTTACTTTTCTTAAAATACTTTAAACGACGTAGTGTGATGCTTGAAATCAAATCTTTAATTAACAGGGTGCGTCATAACCTCTTACCCGAGGATGCAAAATTTATTTGCGGTTCAGTTTTCATATTTTATAAAATATAATAGGAATCAAATTTTACTCTAACAGGAGTTTGTTGTCACAAGTAAAAACCAAGGAAAAACAATCCCTGAGATAACTCAAGATATACTCACCCTGTGAAAATCATAATAATTGCTGACAGAGTATATAATTTAAAGAACGGAGAATATAGATATTTTTATCTTTGATCGATGTCCATCATTGATGACACGTCAATAATTTTATTGAAAATGCTATCAATAATATGAATGATCTAATATGAAATTATTTCTCTGTATACGAAAGAGTTAGCAAATTTGGTTTCAAGGTGGTACGGTTCCAGGATGAATGTTTTTGTATTTGTGCATAACATTTGTAGTTTTGTTCGGAAAAAGTAATCA
>JAUZNK010033088.1:0-35294 GCA_035046665.1 Euphysa ruthae
ACATGTATGATTTCAGGTTTCATGAAACATTTAAAAAATATAAATCTGAAACCTGCCGGACATATTTGTATGGTGTTGAACTGATTTGATAGGACAAATTTGTATTTCGGTCGGACTTTGTCCGATGTATGACCGTTATATCGAGACTTGTTATATGATTCAGTACATTTTGTCTTGTTTTGGAAATTTTATTCATATTGAAAAATTTTTTATTACTTCTTTTATTTCCTTTTAGAATGATCTTTGGGAACGTAGTAAAAATCAACTTTCCATAACGGGTCAAAAAATTGCTCATGCTCTTTCACCATCACATTCTCCAACTTATGAAGATGAAGATGTTCTGCCTCCTCCTGCAGGTTTTGCTGAGCTAAGCGATGATGAAGATTGATCATTTTCATCCCCCAATAGATAGATGTAACATAAAGCATAAAAACAGTGAGAGCTTTAAAAATGCCTCTAATCCCTTATTTCTTTTACTTTTTAGTCCGTAGTTTCAGATAGACGTGCTGTTCTTATTGAAAGTGATTTATTGTGCTATTTCAAATATACAAAAAGTTTATTTCTTAGTGAATAGTTTTTTATTTACTCATTAAATTTTTTCACAAAATCTATTTACTATTTAGATTAGCGTAGGTTTGAACCAAAAAAATTTTATTTCTGTTTGTAAGTCATTTGAACATTAATCATACAATTGGTGTTTATAAAATAGCCCAATTAAGTAAAACTGACTTTTCCATTCAAATTTTCTACAGCCAAAAATTTAGATGATTTTTTGGCTCAATTGTTATTGCTTATTCGTTCATTATTAATCACTAAACGTTACTGCGATACTTGCAGGTAGTTAATCAAACAAAAAAATGTACTTGTTGCTTATTTTTTTACTCCATAAAATTTACTTTCCATCTCTTGAGTTAGTAAAAGAGGATTTTCAAAAAGCATAACAAAGTTCAGCTGCAGTTATTTACACAAGTTGATGTTTGAACTTTCATTTTTTATTGGTATTTTACTAAAACGACTTTTTTTTTTTGTCTTTGCGTTATTTTTGTTGATCATCAAACCGCCACATGTTTGATTCATGTTATTTTGAAATATATTAACTGTAATAATATGGGTGATTTTGGCAAGGGAACAGAAACGATCTAAAATTTGAAAGGCGAACATTATAGTGAATTGGGTATTTATTTTAATTAGTTTTAGTTTTAAATAAGCTATATTGGTCATGTTACTCCCAGGTTGCAGTTGTAATTTTTCATTTGTAATGGTAAAAATTTTGATAGACTTGTATTGTTTCCTGCAAGTTTATCTTTCTTTTAAGTTTTTTAAATACGATTTCAAGCTTTTAACGTATTGACAATTTTTTTGTTTATGTTAACTATATTGTGTCAGATTAATATGTAATTGGGACCCGTATATTATAACTGATCATTGTAAAAATTGCCATGTTATTTTCAACTGGTTAACTGGTTTTCAACTGAAAACATTGGCGGTTGTTCAAGAATATCATAGCAGGAAGATAAGAGAATTATAAGATCAACTATGCATAGGCAAACCATATATTTGATTCAATCGTAGCATTTTTGATAAACTTTTTAGCTCGCTACCTAATATTGGAATACCTTTTTGTAATAATTAATCTTTGGAATCATCAAAGGGTACAACAGGAAATAATTGAAAAGAAAGTGGCTTAGGCAAAATCCATGAAATTAATGGAAATCCAATATTATTCAATCGAAATCTGGGACAAGAGTAGCTGAGATTTGCTGCAGTCAAATTCTCCTCAAATAACATTAATATTTGCTGATTTTTGGATATTTTTGTTGTTTGTTTGTTGCTATGAAAATGTTTTGCTCCCCTGTTTGACCCCTTTTTAAATTTTTAATCTTTGATAAAAACTTTAATTTTTTTTTTTTTGTGAGATTTACCAAATGCTTTTAAAACTACTTCTACCCATAAAAGATTTCTTCCTTTTTTTAGTTCATGTGTGAAAAAGAAAGAGAAAATGCCATAGAAAAATTATGAAATTTTGATTTTTAACATGAAATTGTTAAGCAATATTTCTTGATTTTATTTTAATTAAAATACTTTTCTGTGAAATATAAAATTTTTATTGGCTTTTCTAAAACGAAAAATATATATTTTTTTTTCTTAAGTTAAACTCATTTTTTTTAATGATGACTACACAGCCATCAACCAGAAAACACTATTTTGTTTCGTTTAAGCTAGATTTTTTACTCCTGTGAGTGAATTCATGCTAGGAGACAATAGGAGGAACTATAAACTTTTTTAATGTTGTCACCAAAGCTATTTTTAATAATTATAATTACATTTTTATTTCTAATGGGTTTCAGCTTAAGAGAAGACTTTTTTATTTTTTCAGATTTGTTATTATTTATTTTCAGATTATTAATGACTGTATTCTTACAGTAAAAAGAGTTTTATGCAGCTTTTTTTTCCCCATACTATGGGATTTTATTTTTATAAGTTGTATTAATTGGAGTATTATAATTATTTTAATAAACATTGCTTTATTTAAATTTACAATTGAGTATATTATAATAATTATAAGGATTAAAATATATTATTTAAAATTATTTTAATTGTTATTTTATTACCTTTTTTTTTTTTTAATTAGACAATCACAAGAAGGAATTGATTGCAGATGCTTAGTAAATTAAATTAAGTAAGATGAAAAACTTGAATCGCTTTAGAAGGATTAGATCGTAGGGAGTTGCAAAGTTTACCCAGGAGGAGAGAGAGTAGTGTTATGAGACTATTGAAGCAATTATAATAGAACATTCAATTTTATACATGCATACATACAATACATACAATACATATAATACATACAATACATGCATACAATACATGCATACATACATACATACATGCATACATACATACATGCATACATACATTTAAATTTGGAAATTTTATTGCATTCCGAGAGGTCTTAGCTGTGTGAAACGCATTATAAAAAAAAGTAGAAGTTGTAAATATTTTGAAGAAAAACCGCTTTCTTACCTTTAACCTACACCTTTACCTGAAGTATGATCATGTGAAAGTCAATCGTTTTACGTGTCTGATTTTGTTAATTATTTGTAATAATATTTTGTATTTGGGAACTTCAGCAGAACGAAAAAAGTTTGTTTAATTATACCAATCATTATATAACACTAAAGCTGATCACCTTGAGGTTTTTAGTGAGTATTCTGCTCGAGAAACTTTTTAAAGATATTGATCTCAAGATTTGGTTCCCCTTCAAACATTATATCAGATTAAGGAACTACTTTTATCGGTGAGCTAACCCAAATCCTTCCGTTGTAAATGGGAATTAACTGGAAACTAAGCTTGTAAGCAGCTCACTTTCAAGGGAGATGTTTAAAAAAGTAGTTATTCATGGTGGCCAAAGTCTTGGAATTTAGCTTTTGTACTGGAATGTCCTAGAATGTCCTGGAATTTAGCTTTTTTCCTGGAATATCCTAGAATTTCCTTTTAATTTCATGCTAATTACAAAATGTCCTGGAAATTTTTTTGAAAGCTGTATTGTTTTTTTAAGAATAATATATTGTACCAAATCAATCACAAACAAATATAAATATATAAAAATGAATATTAAACTTTGACAAGAAAATTTCATAATCAATAAATTGGTGCCATCAACGTAAATTAATACTTAAATGACTTTAAATAAGTTGAATGACTTTTTTTTTTTTTCTTTTTTTTTTTAAATCACTATTGTTTGTTCAAATTCAGCAATTACCATCCTCTTTCCAGATAGCTTGGAGGAAAGACACAAAATTTTGTTTAATTCCCATAGGCTGGGAAAAAATATAAATTTATGATAAATGGGAACAATTAAATTGTTGAGATGGTGATGAATGTTAGGAATTGCAGTGGTTTTAATAATTTTCAAACTTTTTTCCAGTGAATATTGACTGCGAAAACCAAATTGTGAATAGCATAATTTTGTAGTGAATCCTAAGGGCAAAAACAATTTCTGGGAGACGCACAAAAAAAAAAAAAAAAATTTATATAGGTAATTTTCTTCTACATGGGATTCTGAATGAACTTACTGTTTGTTGTATTATGTTTTGCTATCTTTTTTGAATATTTCCCATAATTATTTTTAAAACATATATAAGCAGATTAGCCAGGTGTTCTACACATATGATATTAAGGGCGATCTTATATTAAAATAGATACTTAAAATGTGAGTAATTTTTCTTTAAATATTTTTTCGTGATTTAGAAAAAAAAACCTTGAAATTTCCTTCCTTGTTTTATAATATTATTTGTTTCACTAATACTTATTTAAGATTAGGTTTACTATTTAGAGAATAACAAGTTTGAAAAGAAAAATATTAGAAAAACAAAGATTTAAATATTAGGCTTAAACCAGAAAAAATCTCCCACTTTATCACTAAATAATTGTCTTTTCAGCTGCATATCAACTTACCAAATAAACATTACTCTTCTGTACAGGTTTTTTATAATAAAAAATTATTAATAACGTTTTACATTATATGTTTTTGTTTGTGTGATATAAAAAAGGTTAGATTTACTGAAAAAAATTCTTCATGATTGATGCCAGACTTTTTAAACAAGTTTTTGCGTTTTTGTAAATTTCTTATGAATTTTTTGTTTGAAATAAATTGGCTATAGAAGATATTTGATCCGTGCACCTAAGATATTTTTGCCCAACATTGACCCCATTTAAAGTTTTTTTTAAAAAACTGTTTTTTGAATTTTGATCAGCAAAGATTTTATCAAAAGGAAACAGTTAAGCTCTGTTTGAATTTTCTAAAGGCAGCCAAGATACAAAAGTTTTTTAAAAATTTCCTTTGAATTGGTTTATTTTTTAAGAGAGTCAAGATTGAGGAAATTTTAATTTATTTTTTTTAGAATATAGTTTTTAAAAATGACAGATGAAAAAACGTCAATATTAAAGGAACAAGCAGTTAATTATTCAAAACGATACGATCAAGTATCTTGGAGATCTGCTGATACAGATTTTGAACATCCTTCAAGTGCGGAAGAACATGGCCGTTTCACAAAGTCAGTTGTCAAAAAAACTGGTTGTACATTCTGTACTAAACGTAACAGAAAAGTATCTGCATTAGTTTTAGTTGTTATTGTTTTCTTTTTGATAATGGTTGCACTAATCTACCTTTATTACTCAAAACCAGAAGCCCTGCGAGAAACGTCAGGTGTTAACACAGATTGTGGGCTTGTTATAGGTATTGCTGAGTCCTTTGATGTCAATGGCACTAGCGTGGAAAGTTATGTTTTTAAAGGCATCCCATATGCTGTACCACCAGTTAATGATTTGCGATGGAAAGCACCTATTCCTCTTAAAAAATCAAAATGTTGGAAAGACATTTACAAAGCTACAGAATTTGGTTCTCAATGTGCTCAAAGCACAAGAGACTTTTCAGGGTCAGTAGGCTCTGAAGATTGTTTATTCTTAAATGTTTGGACTCCGTCTTTAGAAAAAAATGCAAAACTCCCTGTATTTGTTTGGATACATGGTGGATCCCTTATGGTTTTCAATGGGAATATTCCTGGTTTTTCTCCTGACGGTGAATTTGTTGCATCAATGAATGTTGTTGCTGTAAGCATGAATTACAGACTAAATGCTTTCGGTTTCCTTACACTTAAAGAACTTTGGGATGATGAATCCTATGCTAATTATGGATTTATGGATCAAGTACTTGTATTAAAGTGGATTCGTGATAATATTGCAAACTTTGGTGGGGATCCAAACTCAGTGACTATCATAGGACAAAGTTCTGGTGGAACATGTGTTTTTGCACTGCTTGCGTCACCCCTGGCTGATGGTCTCTTCCATCGTGCAGTTTCAATGAGTGGATCAGCAAAGTTTGAGAAATCGTATAAGAAAGCATCAGAAGAAAATAGAATATTTATTAATAAAAGTAAGTGTGGTAATATTTCTGATACAGATCTTAGATCTTGTCTTTATAATCTCTCAACTACTGAAGTTTTGCAAGCGATTCCATATATAGAATACCCTTATTGGTACGAGGCAAGTTTATTTGACTTTCCTGAAAAGTCTGTGTTGGGAGGTGCTCTTGCCGTTATTGACCCGATAGTAGTTCCTAATCTACCAAGTACCTTGAAAGATATTAAATTCAGAAAACCTGATAAAGTATCTGTTTTACTGGGCACTATGGCACAAGAGATTGCTTTAATGCCCGTCTATACTTTTACAGGCAAAGAGCAGTGGAAAGAATATAAGGCATTTTTAAGAACAAGACTTGCTAATTTTTCTTCTAAATTTTTTAGCATTTTGTTTAACAATCTTTATAAAAATATGACAGAATTGAATCTAAGTGCTGAACTAATGCATGAAACTGTAAGCACTGATGTCAGAGAAACTTGCCCTAGCAACAAACTAGCAAAGGAGTTTGGGTTGAGTACAAAACATTATGTATACAGGTATGTGGTAACAAATCATCCATTAAAGAAAGTTTCTATTCTTGGTGCTGAACCAACAGACCATGCAGCTCATGGGTGGGATTCAACCGCCCTTTTCAACTATCGTGCAATACCTGGTTATATTGCTGATGACAACAACAAAAAGTTTACAAATATTTTACGTCAGAATTTAAAGCATTTTATGCAATTTGGACACATGGTTGATAGTGGTTGGAGTATAGGAAAAACAGGTGTATTTAATGAAAATGCAAATATGGTTATTCTTGTTGGTGATTACCAAACTAAACAATGTTTGTTTTGGAATGATTTAGAAAACGGTTTCCAGCCATATTCCTGGCTTAATTGAGATCTCTACGCATAAATGTTTCGATTTCATGAGTTTTTTTTCACAGGAACATGTTTTAATTTTTTGTATGGATTTCATCTTATTATCTATAGTAATAATCATTAAAATGAAGATAGCAACATTTTTAAAGTATATTTCTTGCTAATATGTTTCAATTTTGTCTATAAATTGTAATAATGAATAAATATATATATATATATATATATATATATAGTATATTTATAGCATATATATAATGTCGTTTATACCCTGTGTTATAAGCCTTACAAATATTTTAGAAATCACATTGAAAAATGGCAACAAAAAGTATACTTTTAGAATACTATCTACTTTAAATTGATTTTTCATATTTAATTTAATTGGTTTAATTCATTAATTGCAATTTTTAATTTATCATTTAAAGAACAATTAGTTCCAAATTGCAGTTATGGTTGTAAGATTTGAGTCATTTTTACATTTTTGCTAAAACCAAATTAATTTCTGAACAATTCTTATAGAACTTGTTACTGTGTGAGGATTAAAATTCCTTAATCACACTCACTGGTGTTAGACAATAATACTAGAATTTAATATGGTAATTATAAATACACGCACATATCACAAATTATTGTATGATAAACATCACAATATTATTTTCATAGATCTTGGTAAGTTCAAATATTTTAAATAGCCTATATACAAGCTGTAGGATGAAGGAAGACACGATTTATAAACCACAATAATTGAGAACAAAGTAAAGTGCAAAGCATTACAAGGGTTTTTTGGAAATTAATATTTACAAAACCAAATATAATCCTCAAACTTTGGAAAGATCGAAATAAACACTTAAAGAAAAATGAATAGAAAAACAAATATAGGTTACTAATGTGTTTTGAAATATAATAGAATCTCTCATAATACTTGTGAAATCTTCTGAAATATGATAAAATCTCCAACAGAAAAGGTGATGATAATAACTGATGATAATGACAATAAAGTCTAAATGGGCCTTTATTAGACTTTATTTTCATAATGATATATATTTTTAATAATTTAGTCAAAATTTAATTGCTGTCAAAAGTTAATGAACTTTTTATATTTCAAAATTATTTTATACCTAAATTATTTTGTTATACTTTTTAAATTGACTTAAAATTTTACTAATTTATTTTTGTAGTTATCACAATAGTATTATTTTTAGTAATAAAAATATTTTGTCACTTTTTATACTATTAATTTCATCAAATAAATAAATTAATTGCATTAAATATTAAATAAATAGGAAAAGCAACAGTAGGTTAGTGGTGTGCCAATTTTTTACTGGTACTGTTGGCACTCTTCTTCCAAATAGTACTGAGAAATTTAGCAAATGGCATATATTTTTTGTTAAGATTGTTTTTAAACTTTTTTGCGTACTCAGCAACTTTTTATTGAGATTTTAACCAAATCTAACCAAAGATGTTAATGTCAGTAAAATTGTCGATTTTCTTGAACTTAATAAAAATAAACATTTAAAGGAAAAATTCAATTGAGATTTATATCATGTACGAGAGTATGATTCAATTATTTTGGAAACATCAGTAAATATGCGTACTCTCATTACTAATTACTACATATAGCTATAACTTTTTTAAATTTATAATATTATAGCTATTCAATATGTTTAAAAATAATACTTAATATAATGTTGCATTTATTTCTTATAGATATGTAAGATATACTTTAATAAGGACTATAAAGCACAGCCATTTTAGTTTTTATTTGAAGCAATTTCTTATTTGTTTTTTTAAATTGAATGAAAGTGAATCTTTAGCTTAGTTGCTAGTGCTTTATCGACATTTTTTTACAGACAAATTATGAATTTAATGTCGCTCTCTATATCACTAAATGACCAATTTTTTCAAATTTTTGTTTAAAAATGTCTTAAAGTAATAAGTATTGTTAACTGCCCCCTGTTGTTCTTGTCAGGTGAGTTTAACTGTTAATGTATTTAAGATTTTGAAAAAAACTTGGTTGTTTGATCGAGTGGTTAAGACATTGGTTTCTGGCACCGAGATGCGAGTTTGATCCCCTTATAAACCAATGATTTTCTTTGCTGTAAACTCAAATGGGAGCTCCAAGTACATCCATGTTAATTAGAAATTCTTATGAAACTCATACGAAAAAGTTGTCTATTTTCTTTGGCAAAATTCCTAAATAATAAATAAATAAATAAGGCACGGTGATGATTTGACATAATAAATCTAATAAAAAAGTATTCGCAATAAGTTACATTTGAATTCTTTCAATTTTCACTAAACTTCAATGTGTTTTTAGATTTGTTACAGATTCTCTAAATGCCCTTATGTTTATACTTCCATTTTTTTTTCGTAACCTTTGTCTATTTTATCTGGTATGATGTCATTGTAAAAAAACTTTAAAGTTTGGGTATTTTTGGTGTCAAAATTTGTTAATTCATTAGATTATTTAGGCAATAAGGACTAATTGCACATATTTCTTATTTATGACCAAACTCATTCTTTTTCATTAATTTATAGACAATAACACATTTTAGGCATGTGTTGCAAGACATTTAACCAAATTTCCAGAAAAATATCTTGGACATCAAGTCAAAGAAAAAAAAATGTATTTATTATTTCAAAGAAATTCATAAGAACTAACAGTTGTTTTTAAAGGCATGTGAAATTATGTTTTTTATGATTTTTGTGAAAATTACTACATAGCATATATAAGCTTTGTAGCTGTTGATGATTTAGTGTTGTGCTATATAAAAGTAGTGAAAACACATTTTTTAAATGCCAATTTTTGACTTCTTACATATCTTCTTTAGGCGTACGAAATAATGTTTGATAATGTAATGATTTTTGATTTTCTTACAGTATTCCAAAGTTGTGCTTGAAAATGTTATTTTTGATATTCAAACATTTTAAAATTTTATATTTACTTAAATCTTTTTGCTGAGCTAGAAATTCTAATTTAAAATTTAAATATAAAATTTTGTTTCAATTTTGTGGGATAATTCTGCGAATTGCGAATTTCTTGCAAAATAAATATCTATTCAAATTTTCTTGGATAAAGTTTCTCTTTTCGAGTCTTATTTATTGTGATAGCTTTACGATTTATTATATCACGCAGTAAGCAAAGCTAAATAAAGTAGTTTTGATCTAAGTCCTGTGTACGTCTAATGGTTCGAAACCTTAAGTTTGGAATTTGGAACTTTTTAGTGCAAAACAAATGGTCAAGGGGCAGAATCTCAAGCTACTTGGTGAATGGGATATCTATACATTTTTGGAAACCTAAGACCTTCAGGAAAATGTATTATTGGGTTTTCAAGAAGGAAAATTAGGCTTTTGTCCAAAAATGGAGCATACATACACTTCAATTGGAGTATTTTGTTTTTTTCTATTTAATTGAATGTATGAAAAGGATAATTTGACAAATAAAAAGCAATCATGGTGTAGTTTTTATGGATCATTGTGTTGGTAATAGTTGGCACATATACTATAAATCAAAAAATAAAATATTATTGAATATTGCTTTCCTCCAGGGTTGCTTTTTTTTATAAAATTCCCGATTTTTCCTTCAAAGATAAGACTTTTTTTGCTTGATGTCATGCTTGAATATGTTATCTTAATGTTTTTTAAAATTCAGACATCTATGATTATAATACAAAAATTACATTCAAATATTTGGAGGTTTGATAACAAATCTAAGGAAATTTATACACTTCATCACATTTTCCCACAAATTCACAAAAAAATCATAAATAAATGGATGAGTTAGAAGCAAAGAAACGTGGGATGTGAGGAAATATCAAGCCCTGTTAAACTGACGTATAATAAACAACGAGCCATTGAAATAGTAGATATAGTTGCTTTCAAATTTTTGCTGTGTGGAAAAGAAGATAGAAAGGATACAGTGAGATACCTTCAGCAAAGCTTTAATTGTTAGGAAAGATTTCCGTGGTTTTGCTATGCAAGAATATATGACTCATATAAACTTTGAAAATAAAAGTTTGGACAAGTGATTCTAAAATCAGAGAGCATCCAAATTTTATGCTAATTATGTTAATAAGCTCCAACCTTATTTGCTTTTCCAACACTGCAAATGTGGTATGTGATAAACCAACTAGTAAACATCCCTGCTTTATCTTACCAAAACTATCAAGAAGTTGTTTCTTTTGTGGGTATAAAAAACACATGCAAGATACAAAATTAATAGTGCTACAATACCAAAATTTTGTTCAAAACTTGAGAATAAAATAAAGAATAAATATTAATAAAAATATTAAATATATATACATGGGAATAAATATTTAAAAAGAAAAATTAATGGAGATTTTGACAAACTTCCTGCTATAGAGGCAAAATACCATGCTGGTTGTTGTAAGTTATACATGAAAAAAAAAAAAAGTCAATTACTGGCAATACATCATCAATTTATGAAAAATGTTTTAACCAACTTAGTGATACTCTTGAACCTCTTAAAGTTGGATGTGCAACGGCCTTAACTAGTCTACTTATATATTACAAATTACTTTGCAACTAAGGTTATGAGCAGTACGATCCATACATGGCGCAAAAACTAAGACAGATTAGTGAACTTTTAGTATCATAAAATACAACTTATTGATGAAAACGAAAAAACTTTTTGTATGTTATTTAGAAATATCAATTGCAGATACAATAATTGCTGCAGCTTTGTATAAGGAACTTCTAAAGGACCAGCAAATGATGAAATACCTCAAGACGAGTAAAGAGACCATCCTTAAAATAGTTAGTGGAATAATAAAATCACAACTTAATGATTTTACTGGAATAGAGGTTCACCCTCTAAATACTGACGATATAACAGCTGAAAGAGTTTTTGGAAAAATTCCACTACTTTTAGAAAAAATGCTTTCAATGATTACTGATTGTGAAGACGAAAAAAAAACATCTACAGCTCAAGGTATTGCTGTATTACCTTCTAGTGGGGAAAAAATCTTGCCAAAAAAGCCTGGTTTAGGAATATCTTTGAAAAACACTGTATGCTCAAAAGCGTTTGTTATTCTACCCCATAGTTTAGGACACTACATAAGTTGTGATGCGTTAAGAATTGATACTACTTTGGCAGCTGATTTAATTGATAGTGAAGACGGCTATGGCTTAGTTCCTTCAAATATTCAGGCTGGCCTTTTTGTACAAGCTGGTTCAAACCTTGGCCAAGAAAATAACTCAGCACGTAACAAGCACTGTCACTTACCAGTATGGTCACTTTGGTAATAATATTTCTACAACAATCAAAACAATGCGCATACGAGCTTCAAATACCAGATGTTCAAATACAGTACTAGAAAAACCTCTTGAAGAGTTCATTGCCATAGCAAAACCATCTTGAAATTTTTTCACTAATAAAAAAAAACTCACCATTAACAAATATGTGGATCCTGCTGCGAGTGACAGGAAAAAAAAATTTTCTATATACATTCCATTCATTATGTTCTCACTTGGACAGGTTTCTGAAAGGTAGTTTGTTTAAATATTTCTTCACCAAAAACAATAGGAAATTGTTATGCGTTAACAGTTGCACCAACTGATATATCTGTTGTGTACAATATGATTGTGAATGTGAAAAAGATTTTCAGAGTAATAAGAATAGGCCAGCAAGATGTATGTCGCAATTGATAAACCAAATTTCCGACTGGCAAAACAGGTTTTTTATTTTCAACTTCATGAGGTTGAAAATTAGCATGCATTGAAAAATATTTGAAATAAAAAGTTTGTTATCATTGTTCTTCACAAATAGGGATGAATAATATGATTCTAAATAAAAAGTATTTTAGTATCACCATATTTTCCAGTTATGTGTGTAAATAAAAAAAAAAAATTCCCCAAAAGGTTTATCTCTCTAAATTTATTACTTTTAAATTTTTTACAAGTACTATGGACAGTTCCAGCATTGGATGACATGACTATACGCCTAGGAGGGTTTCATAGAGCGAAAACCTTTTTTGGTACGATTGGAAATCATCTAAAAGCTTCAGGGTTTGAAAACATCGTACAAAGATCAGGGATTTATGGTCCTAATAAAATCAAAGGTAAAAAAATTTTAATATCAGATTAGAAAATTGCATATTTTAAATATTTTAAATCCCGCATTATTTTCTTTGCTTCTTATAACCCAAGTAGATTTTTTGTGGCAGCGTGACCTGCCAGTAGCACATTTTCTGATAATATTGCAGTGAATTGTAATAGAAAATGTCGTGGTTTTAAATCCACTCGAGGGTGAAAAAAATTTTTCATTTGCAAGAAAAATTGTCCGATTGCAAAAAAAAAAAATTGTTATTGAATGTTACCATAACACAAAGAGGAGCTTTAATTTGAGCCACTGTGCAGAACAGGGCCCACATTAATAACAGTGTAATTGTTAAATGACTGTCCTGTATAAATAATCGTCATACTATATTATTATTTTTTTACATGTTGTCATAAAGATCGATGGTATGTGAGAAAATTTTAGATAATGCTGCACAATTTATGTTCTAAAATCTCAATTTTTTACTCTCAGGTAAAACAACAATTAATACTATTTTCTCTCAGTACTGTCATTATTTTCTGAAAAATTTTTGCTGTTTCCATAAAAAATGAGGCAAGAATGCATAAAACTTATTCAGAGCAATCTCAAAAATGTGCTAAATATTGATGATTACGAAATCGTATCTCGAGTATCTGAAAAAGCATGAGAAAGTATGTTCAAAAATTCCAAAAAACGTTCAAAAAATTTGAAATACTCCAAAAAAAATACACCAAAGAAGCTGTTTTAAATATAATTAAATTCATCCAGTAATTAAATACACAATTGAAATAGAAAATTACTTTAACTTTTTAGATGTCATCATATTTAATACAAAAGATAAAAAACTAACAAATCAAGCCAATGTCAGACCATGTTAAATATTTTTTCCACAGAGCTTTTACAATATGCACTCCCAATTACCTTGAAAAAGAAATAAAATTTCTTGGAAATGTTTTTATTGAAAATATACATAAAAAACCTGACCTGACAAAGATTATACAAGAAGTATGGCAAAAAAGAGCACCAACTCTAACGAACAGCATACCAAACAACACACTGACTTTTTGTAAATTTATGGGAAAATATGATTGAGTGCATATATTTCCTTAGATTTGTTATCAAACTTCCAAGTTTTTGCTTGCAGTTATTGTATTATAATCATAGAAGTACGCATTCATGGCAGTATTCAGGGACATTTTGATACTGGTAAACTGGTATGGGGGCCCAAAAAGACTTAATTTTCTTTAAATATACACAATTTAAGGTCACAAGGTTTGTATATTAAGAAATTATAATTAATATAATTCTTCAAAATCTAAACAGCCATAAATACATGTTAGTAGGGCTCAGCTAAAGATTAAAAGTTAATGGTGCCCAAATTTGCCTAACAACCACTAAAACAGGTATCTCCAAATAATGTCTGTATCATATAAAGCAAAAAAAATTGAAGGAAAAGTTGTGAAATTTTTTAAAACGCAACCCTTTAGAAGACATGTTCATTAATTTATAATATATGTACAAACTATTACCAACACAATAATCCATAAAAACTACACAATAATTTTATGCTTCAAATTATGCATTACAATGTATTCAATAAAACAATTAAAACTCTCCAATGGAATGCATTTACATGCTGTTTTTGGACAATTGTCTACTTTTTATTCTTGACAACTCTGGTTCATGTTCCTGAAGGTCTAAGCTTTCCAAAAAATGTTTTCTTATTCAACAATTGTATTGAGTCATATTGCTTTTTTAGTGAGTTATTGAATTTTAGCTATGGGGACAACTTTCTCAAATTTACACTTTTGAGTTAAAAAATTTATGACAAAAAAGTAAACCTCTATTATTTAAAAAATTTATAGCAAAAAAGCACTCCTCTATTAACTACAAATTTAATGGCAAAAAAGCGCTCCCCTATTAACTAAATATTAAGGCATGATGTCTTATTTCCTAATTCAATTTTACAAGTCACCAGCAATAGTATTGATAAAAAATTATTTGCATTGGTGATTACTTGGAAAGTTTTATTTTCACAAAAAATCCCAGTTAAAATTAAAAGAATGTTGCAATTACATTTGAAAGTCAAACTTTGTTATTAAATAGAACAGGAATTTTTAAATTTGTTTGTTTTTAATAATAAAACAGAAAAAAATTTTTATATGAGGATTAGCATTAAGCTCTAATTTTGTTCACTGATTTTGTCTGATTTTCTTTAAAAGATAATAAAACCTCCCACTCAGCCTTTATGGATTTCTTACCATGTAGAATTAGGATTTCATTTTTGTCAATTTATTTCATGTCTTTAAAGATGTCTAAAGATGTGATTTGTTGGATTTTACCTGCTATTCATATGTTTTATTTTCACACTTTGTGTTTTTTCTAGTCATGATGTAAAAATACATTTTAACAAATATGCTTTTTTTGACACAGCCAAAAATCAATGATGAAATGCATTTGTCAAATTAACAGACCTAAGCAAATTTCTAAAAAAATATATAGATCTTAGAGCATTTCATTAATGTTGAATAGAGATATTTCACATGAGTTTAGCACAGATGGAGGCATTGGAAAAGGATAAAACCTTTTTGTTCAAAGAGTTGTTAAGAAACTGGCTAATAAAAGTGAACCTTATTCTTTAGCCATCAAACAAAAACATTCATTTGAATTTTTGTAATCAGGTATGTTATTTTTTTTTTTTAATCTCAAGGTTGCCTTTAGGTAACATGCTGTTGTTGTTAGCGCAGATTCCCTCCTATAATATGAAAGTGAAATAACCCTCAGTTTAATTAATTTTATTAATTATTAATTTGATTTCAAGCTTTGAACCGATTCATGAAACAGATATTTCTGCGTGTTACAGCAATAATTTTTATTGATAAAAATCTTATTTGCTCAACGGTATAAATTTTACATTTTAAGTACATTTATTGTTTTTGCAAAAATTTTTTGCATCAAAGCTTGCTTTCTACGATTTTCGTTGAAATTCAAGACTTTTATTTTCATGATTTTCTAAAATTTCTCTTTTTTTCCAATAGTATATCATGATACTTCTTTAAATCTGCTTTGCCATAAAATGAATTGCTTTCCCAAATTTTTACACAGGAACGATATCATGAGGAAACTTTGAATACAACTTTACGGTTTTAGCAGAAAATCTTTTCATTTTCCTTCTTAGTAGCTGTTAGGACTGGTGAATTATAATCCAGAAAACCCAAACGAATAAACTCCTGGTCAAAATTCAATATTTTCATTAAATTGCTTTACAGATTTTTGGAGAAGTTTCATAGGGGTAGTGATAAATTTATTTAATGTCATAGTTACAACTTGATTTTTATGAGAGGGCCTGCTTAGGATATACTTTAAAAATTAAAGTGATCATTATGTGACATCGAGTATGATGTCAATTTTTTGATATTCATGGTCCGTGTAAATGTAAATTGTTATATCAGTGGCCCTATAACCCCAAACCTCACTTATACCAACGTAGCAGATTTTTGAAACAGTTTATATTTAATCATTGGTATAATTTAAGAGAGCAGTACAATATGTAGAAAAATTATGAAGAAATTATTTATCTTCAAGAATAAGGAAATCAACTTTTTAGACCACGAAAGATTTCAGTCTTTGTAAAGTTGAGTCATTTTAAAATTGCCTCAAAATAGGGATTTAGAAACTCAAAATTGCTCCCTAAATATTTTAGTACCTTTTTTCATGAATTTATGTTATGTTTCGTCATTTAACTTACGATATAGATTTGTAAAGAAAAAAAAAACTCTTGAAAGTGCTATACCAAACCAACCTCCAGAAACAAAATAACAAGGTTGCTTGGTGCCTATAAGTTGGTGTTTAAAACAATTTTTTATATCAGGACAATAAGGTTCAATATTTTTGATAATTCGTGTAAGAAGTTAACATCACTTTACAAGTTTTGCTGAGGTTTTTCTGACAATTTTAGATTTGTGAATAGTTTTCATAACAATAGAGCAAATAGTGTTTATTACCACACCCTGCTATAACAAACTAAATAGTTATTAAAAAAATGATTCTCATTATTTTATTTACTCTGCTCTATCAGACTCTATATTTGTTACTGTTATTGTTACTAGACAAAAAATGTGACTGACTCTAATATCCTGACTAACTAATATCCAATAAGAAATGTCTAATATATGACAAATTTTTTTCTTTTTTGTTTCTGTTTGGTTTAAAATATATATATATATATATTTAAGAGCATGTATTTATAGTCAATTAGCCTTGTTATTGTTTGACAGTTAATGGTGTGAAAAAACATGTGAAACTCTACGATTTTAGATTTCTCGCTATATATTGCTTTGTTATGCTCAATTGAATATCGCATGTCTCAATTGAATAAATTTTTATCCAAAACACTTTGTCAGACATTTGTTAATTATCATGACCATTAGTTGTCTGAAATTTTACTCATGTCATTTATCCAAACATAAGTTGTTTTTATCTACTTTAGTGTAAAAAAATGAACAAACAGCACAAATACAATCTTATTGGATCAGAAACAGATGAAAGTGATATTGACATTTTTAACGCACGTGGTGCCACGCGTCGTCGTCGTCGACCTGACAAATCTTATTCATCAAAATCATGTAAAGTGGTAGTTTTGTGTTTCATTTCTGTTTTAGTTGTGACAGTTGTTCTAGTTGGTATTGTTCATTTTCGTCAACGAACAACACTAAAATTATCTGGTCCTAGGACAACTACTCAAACACTGTGTGGTCCTGTGAAAGGTGTAGCAGAATTTGTTGACACTAATAACCAGTATGGCTATTCCTTTAAAGGAATACCTTATGCATTACCTCCGGTAGGAAATCTACGGTGGAGATCTCCAGTTCGGTTAAGTAAAGATAGAAATACGTGTTGGAATGGAACTTTAAATGCTGATAAGTTTCCGTCAAAATGTGTTCAAGATGATGGCATAGAGGGTACAGAGGATTGTTTGTACCTCAATATTTGGACTCCTTCATTAACAAAGTCAGAGCGTTTGCCAGTTTTTGTGTGGATTCATGGAGGCTGCTTAAGTAATGGGTATGGAAACGAAGTAGGCTATTCGCCAGATAGCGAATTCGTTACCTCGATGAACGTAGTTGGAGTTAGTATGAATTACAGACTAAATGCTTTTGGTTTTCTTACACTTGAACAGCTCTGGCGTAGTAATGAATCTTATGGCAATTATGGCATAATGGATCAAATTCTTGTATTAGAATGGGTACATGATAATATTGAGAATTTTGGTGGTGATCCCAGCTCTGTGACAATTGTAGGCCATAGCTCTGGTGGCACATCCATATTTGGTATACTTGCCTCACCATTGGCTGATGGACTCTTTAATCGTGCTATAGCAATGAGCGGATCACCAAAACTTGAAAAATCATACATTGATGCTTCAAAAGAAAATCAAATATTTCTTAACAACTCCAAATGTATTTCAGCTCCGAATATCACTAATTGTTTGTATAAACTCTCAGCTAAGCAAGTTGTAGATAGTATACCTAAAAATACTTATCCTGCTTGGTCAATGAATGGGATGTCTGACTTTCCGAAACACAATCAGTTCTTTGGTGCCTTGGTTGTTATCGATCCAATTGTTATCCCTACCACACCAAAACAAGTATCAAAATTTAATTTCACTAGCACACTTACTGTTTCGGTTCTATTTGGCAGCACTGCACAAGAGACGGGCATGGCACCAGAGCACAGTTTTGATAACATATATGGTTTAACTAAGGAAATGCATTCATATATCAAAAATCGGTTAGATAAATTTTCTCCAAATTTCACGGACACTGTTTTTAAACTGTATGAAAATATTACTGACAAGAACGGTCATTTACCGGTAAATAAAACAACAAATTTTTGGTTTGATACCATTACAACTGATGTTCGAATAACATGTCCAACAAATATGTTGATGGCTAACATATCAAAGAGTCCTCATTTTGATACTTATAGATATATAATTAATTATTCACCCACAGTTGAAATTGATATGGTGGTAAAAATGAGAAATGCATTCCACAGTTTTGATGGCTTTGCATTGTTTAATTTCAAAAAGTTCACTGACGATTCTATATATACCGTTACTAAAAGTGATTGGAAGTTTTCAAAGTCGATAAGAAAAGTTTTTAAGGCGTTCATTAAAGACGGTAAACTTACAAATAAGTGGCCAAAATGGGGGAAGGGGAAAACTGGAATATTTAGCTATGATAATACTATTCATGTAGAAAGTTATCACGAAAAGCAATGCAGGTTTTGGAATGAACCAAAGAATGGATTCGTACCATATTCTTGGATTAATTAAATAAATATGTGAATTTATCAGTTTTTTTTTGTTAAGTAGCGATTTTGACTCATAAGATTGAGCTAACTATCGAAAAATCGATAATTTTTTAGTAACGGGCATGTCATTCTCCTATTTTTAGCCAAATTTTTCATATTTGGCAAGTTTTCAAGCAAGAATAGAATTTTTTCTGTTTTTTTAATTTCCTGGGAAATTACTCGAAAAATACCATTTGTTTAATTATTGCCTAAAGCTCCGTCATTTACCCAAACTGATAAATTTTAGGTAAACATTATGTTTTTTTTTATGAGCATGATGGTGATGATTTAACAAATTAGGTATCTTAAATAGTGAACTTGTTGGTATAGCATGAAAAATGCATTGTTTTTGTTTCTGGGAAAAGGGTTATTAACCTATTTTAAAATTGCATGAAAAAGTATCGTTTTATCGGTAGTTTTAACGTTTCATTTTCGTAAAGTCAAAATCGTAATTTCTGACCTGGACAGAGTTCCTCTCGTTCCTGCTTTAAAAAGCAAATTTTGTAAACAGATCTTTCTCCCTTTTCGAATTTTTCTAAAGTTATAAAATATTAGATTGTTTTATTTTGAATTTTCTTGATAATTTTACCCATGTCTATAGTGCAAAGGACTGACTCTTTTCGAAAACCCGTTATTACTTGTTTCTTAAATTGTGTAGAATGTTCAAACTTTGTTTATGCCAAAATAGCCATTTTCATCTCTTTTTTCGGTACTGGATCCAAATATGGTTGGCAAGGAATTTTTTTCCAAAACTTTATTAATTTATGTCTGCCAAAAATTTTTTTTTAAAGGCTTGAGCTCTCGATTTCCATCTGTTGAAAGTATAGCATATTATATATTTTTAGAAAAATACAATATTTGGCATTAAAAATTAAAATTAAATTAAAATGAACATGAATAAAATTATTGAATTGGTAGGAATTACTGAAAAGTACAGGTGACTTTCCTGATTAAAACTGCACGAGCATGAGTTACACAAATATTAGAACTTAAATTATTTTTTTACTGACATGAGTATAGTTACTATATCTATCAACACGGGGGTAAAAGTTTAAGATATAAAACTTAAATTTCCCATAAAATAGTACTTGGTGTGTTTTTTTTTGTGTTGAAAATTTCTATTTGTAAAAAAAAACTAGAAAAAATTTACACCCCTCTTTTTACATTTTTGATCCAAATATAGTCGTTAACCGAGATTCTATGCTCGTTTTATTACCATTAAAACATAACTCGTGCCCCATCAAAAATTAAATATTTGTTAAATATATATTAATTTTAAAATAAAAAATTGTCGGTATACATTTTGGTGTTGATATCGCATTTTATTAAACCAATTAGATTAGTCGATATAATCTATGATAATCATCCTGACATGTTAAACATGTAAATATGTATTCGACCAATCACTTCACAGCCGTGCGTCATCGCAAGATTCTCGTTATAAAACGACAATTCTGAGTTTTAAATCACGCCTGAAATTCATCGAGCTCTTTTGATGAAATTGATGTTTGATTTTGAGGTACTTATCGATTACAATAAAATACAATTTTTAGATGTATTTATGAATTTTTAGGCATTTTGGCCATATTGGAAACTTCCTGAAGAGCAGGCGTGTCATAAATTCAACCTTCGCTGATTTTTCTTGAAAAGTTAGTTACACTTTGATGATGCTCTGGATAATGTCTAAAAATACTACACCTGACATATGATTCTTTTTTTTGAGAAAGTTATGCCCGTTTTTATTATTATTCAATTTCCTAGCAAAGACCTTATGTCTTGGATTACGTTCTTAAATATGCATATACTTTTTAGTTTATTTCTCACGTTTATTAAGGATAGTATACTTGGGTTTTGCACATTTGTTTCTTTTAATTAATTTACATTTATTTATTAATTTTTAATATAATTATATTAACTAGACAAAAATTTATTCTTTGAATAATCTTATATTATACATTATCAAGTTAAGCTCAGTAATTCTGATACTGCTTTTTAGTTCTTTAGAAAATAAAAAATTTTGTCTTTTCCAAAAAGGAGGATTTTAATCCTACTGAAATCTTATAATATCAAATTAAAAAGTCTTATATTTCATAACTGGCTCAAAGAAAGTAGTACTTCGGTATTTTCTTCAGATTTTATGTTATTTCCAAATCTTCACAATATAATTTAAATTTTCATATCTGCTTTTAATCTAATTTCTTAGATTAAATTTTTACCCATGCATACGCTTTTTATATTATATTTCTAACGTCTATTAAAAAAAGTATGCTTGGGTTTTGCAAATTCGTTTCTTCTGATTAATTTATATTTGTTATTTTTTAACATAATTATATTATTTGGCAAAAAATATAGTTTTTGGATAATCTTAAACTAACGTTATTCTCATTATTTGAAAATTTATTACACAGTCATCAAGCAGAAATTTGTTGGCCATTACCTTATTTGGATAAAATTTAGTGCGGATTTAATTTGGCGCAGGGCAAATATAAAATTGAGAATTTTTGATAAATTTAAGGAATTATGGCCAATTTAAAAATGTAAAACAAAAACAATAATCACATATTGTAACATAAGCCTTCACTAAAATAACGGAGGACTACATAACGTATCTCATACAACAGGTTTGGTAAGCAAAAGTTGTTATCTAGATCATTGATCATTCATCAACAACTAGTATGTCATCAAAATCAGCAACGTCTTCATTGTCATTTTCTTCCCATTCAGAATTTTCTTCGTCAAAAGTTATGTTAGCAAAATTTTCTGACAACTCGTCTGCTAATTGGTTGATGGTTGCCGGTAAGAACGATTCTGATTCATCATGTGCAGTAACACGTGGCGAGATATCTTCGAATAGATTGATTGATTGTAGCCCAGACGACCCAATTTCAATAGCATTGTGTAAATACTCGCTGCTTTCTAACCATTTGCGTTAACAGCTGAGCCAGCTTGTGATGCAATTTCATTGTAATATTCTACCAAACATTTGGTGTGGAGCGGTTTGAGTAGAAAGGCGAAATTCTATCTTTATGTTTTCAAACTTTTGTCCAAGGGAAAGTTGATTCTTGATTTTCAGGGCATACCATTTCTAGAATACTCGTTTCAAGTATGATTTACAATGCTTGTTAACCGTCAAATCTAAAGGTTGGAAGAGTCATACTATTCGGTATCAAAGTTTAATGGGTATCGTTATCCCTCAAGAGGGAAATTATGGAATCAGTGATTTGGCCACAGAATACATCTATGATAAACAAATGCGCTTGCTTGGATTTTCCCAATTGTCTCTGTTAACTCTATACGTATGTATGATAATTTCATTGATCAGCTTGATGGATTCCATGGTATTGCTAAAATGCTTAGGATTGCAGTTTAGCGAGAAATTATAGGGAAAATTGAACCTAGGGAGACTTCGGGTTGTTTTTCCCCCATCGATCGACTGCAAAGCTAAGAGCACAAATTACAGATGGCTGCCTCTGGTCCAAGGTAGAATAGAGATATTTGCCATTTTGTGCCATTTGCGCCAAATTTTCTCCGCCCCAAAATCTATCCGAATAAGGTAAAAAATATCATAAAAGTTATTTCACACAATTATTTTTTTTTGGACGTCAGTGAAACCATGCTTACGTCCATCCATTTTTCGTTTGTCAATTGGTGTAGCCCAACTTTTACCCTTTAAAAGTTTCGATACTACTTTTTTCTTTTTTTAAGCCATCGTTTCTCACTAGTTATGATATTTTGTAAAAATATGTACTTTTGAAATTTCAGAAAAGCTAAAACTCTGCAATAACCTTTATTCCAATCAGTTTTAAAGCTTTTTTTTCTTGCGTATTGTTCAAAAAAAAATACTTTATGTAATTTTGTGATCTATGCTAAGATTTAATTTTTGCGAGCATTTCACCTACAGGACTCAAATTTAGTCCAGATCATCACCAAGTAGGAGCAATCAAAAATTGTATTTAAAACCTAACCTCTCATTCACCATAGGTGAAAACACAGGACCTATGTTTTTCTTATTTTATTCTTGTGAACTGTTTGAGTGCCGTTTTTTTTAGTTTTTTTTTTTTTTTTTTTTTTTTTTTTTTTTTTTTTTTTTTTTATAACAATTGATACTTAAGAGATTAGATCTACAATCATGGCCAAAATATTATGACACTTATACGCAATTAGGACACCTTAATAAATGAAAAAATTACCACAAGCAATTAAAAGTACGGATACACCGCCCTTAGTGCACTCAACTTTAGGTTTACCTCTTGGTTAATAGACTTAGAACTTAGAAATCAAAAAAAAATATATATATTTTTTCTTATCTAGAACTATGGGATTAAAGTGACAAGTCCGTACCAATATGGGATTGCCATAATTTTTGCGATTTTCGTCTAGAAAATCACTTTTACACCATGCGTCAAATGTGACTTTGTGCTCAAATTTGATAAAAGTCTAATATATTATGTCCAAGATTGTAGAAGTAGAGCTTTCAAAAATCGTCAAAGTTCTATAAAGCGTTTTATTTGAGCTCTGTTAAAGGAAAATTCCTTAGAAAAAGGCCTTTTAAGATGTCTGTTGCCACATTTATTAGAAAACATTTTTGAACTACTCCCTGTGAAATTGAATCTCCATTATTTTTGTCTGCCGTTCGTTACACATTTAGTTTTGTCAGAATTATTCATTAGATGTGGGGGAGAAAAGTAGAAACTTAAGGTTTTAAAAAAACTTATTTTTTTATTTTTTTAAGTATATGCTATAGATGAAATAGTTGCGTCTTTTGTATTTTTTAAGATCAAGTATTTCATTTCGTGTATTTCTATTTTTTCGTATGAAAAGTATTTTTAAGTCTGTTTGTTGCTGAAGAAGGTTTTGCGTGTCCATCAGTCAATAATGATTTTTTTTTTTTTTTTTAATAAATTTTTGTTTTTTATTATACATTTTTGTTTCAATCAATGATTTTTTATTTTATCGGTTTTATATGCTAACGAGTTACCGGTAACGTATATATTAAATGTATACTAGGTATAATATTTGGTTTAAATGCTCATTGAATATGAAAATTTGAGTTTTTAAAAAGCTTTAAGAGAAGGAATTTTTGCAGAAATTAAGTCAATGAATATGCATAGTTTAGTTTGCACGTGGCTTTACTTTTTCGCAGATTACATTTTTAATCATATTAGAAACTACGTATTAAGGTCATTGTTGCTTAATGTATTTAGCAAAAAATTCATCGATAGGTCAGTTCTCAAGTTTGGCCAAGACGATGGATTTTGTTAATAGCAAAATGGAGTTGAATTCGTCCAAGGGTGGGAAAATATCTTTATCAAACTTCGGTGTCTTTACATAGCATTTTCTTCCGGTTTTTTCTTTTTTTTTAGTTTTGATATAATTATTTTGCTTGTTTAGTAAATATTTTCAACTCTTCGATATTTAAAGGGAATATATTTTTATAATTTTGTTTTTTTTTTTTTTGAAAAAATCATCTATTTATTATAATTAGATATTTATATTTATAAGTAATCGATTATACATTTGTAAATCTATTTCTTTTAAAATAATTTATTGTTTTTATTCCTTTTCGCAATATTATGTGTAACCCAAAATTTCTCAATCCCTGAAGAATGCACAAGTTTGAGTAATTGAATCAATTAAACTAACACTTTTAAACCAGTTATTAATAAATTAAATCGCAGGATTAGTATAAAATTCGTAATTCATTGTTTTACCAACTATTTTTTTTAAAATCAATCAGTTTTAGGTCAAGATTTTTTCAGATAGGTCAAAAGATGTAGTATATAACCTGTAAATCTCTAGAAGATGGGGAATAAGTTCAATGGTTGAAGTTTACCAAAAAGTGGCGGCTAGTAAGGATCTGCTCAGGAATAAAATTCTTCACTAAGTGTAAGTGTGGATAGTGAAAAAAAAAAAAAAAAAATGTTTTTCATTACAAAAACAGTTTTTATTTTAGCATAATGGAGTTTACTGTCGCAAATACAATAAAAAATGCTAAAATTCCGAAACGTACTAATTACATCCATGTTTTTTGGTCCCGCGGACCGAAAAATACTAAAAATCAGCTGTTATCATAACTCTAAAAGTAAAAATGGCAAAAAACATAAAATTTGGCCAGCCTAACTACTTTGCATTGATACACTTACAGAAATAAAGACTTTGTAATTTTGACTAGTAGTTTTAATGCAGTAACATTTTATATTTTGGTACTAAAAATGACCAGAAAACCCAATAAAAAAAGGCCCAAATTTCTTGAACCGCTTAGAAATTTTAAAGATATACACTGCAGCGCCCCGAAAAAAAGTTAATAAAGAAAAATGGGTTTAAAGTTCTGAGATAAACATTGTTCGGAAAAAACATTCAAATTTTTTTTTAGCGGACAAGTGAAACTAGACTTTTCAATTCATGTTTTGCTGAAGAAACTCTTTTGAACCTTAAATTTAAAGTTAGTTCTAATTTGTGTTTGGTTATGAAAATAGATAAAAAAATTCAAAAACTAAATTTAAAATGAATATAAACCAATATTATATACTTAACAAAATATGTATGACTAAAACAAACCAGAACCATAAAATACCCTTTCCTTTTGCTCTGTTGCGTTATCAACACCTTTACGGTATGCCCGTAGCTGTTTACATCATCACCTGATTTGCGATTCATCTCTAGCACCCGTGCAGTATCTTTTTCCTCGCAAAATTTTTTAGTAAAGGTACCGACTGGCAAGTTCATATTTTTGAAAATCAGAAACGCCTTCATTGAAAAAAGTAATAGCGAACGCTACGCCCATCTCGACAGTCCTCCGACCAACAGTCATATTTAGGACAATGCTTCCATATTACTCCGTTAAGCGACCCGTTATTATTTTGAGTCTTGCCGTGCAAGCACTTAATCAAAAAATTTTCGTCACTCAAAGGTAGAAAAATTGATTTAGTTACTTCTTTAACAGCAATAGGGATACCATCTGACTCTTTATAAGTGCTAGTGCCTTTAATTTTATCTTCATGGAACTTACGCAAACTGTCGTTTGTGCGTAGGCACATTTGATGGCGGGTCTCAGAGTCAGTTGATTTCAGACAGGAAGCAAAATTACGCCAATAGCTTTATTGACCACGGTCTTCCCCTATAAAAAAGGTCCATTATAATCCTTTTATGTGTTTTTTTATAGGCTCACAATTTAGACTGTGTGACTAACATATTTAAAATAGTTTCTTAGAAAAGGTGAAACCAGGTCAATTTTAAGAGCTTCTATGAATGGCCATTAGTAGCTTTGATAGAAAGAAATTTGCAACAAAATGCCATAAAAAGAGAAGTATTTTCAGAGAGATTGTTAAGTGGAGTACCCCCATTAATCTTGACCAAAATACAATATATTCATTATCACTGAAAAAAACGGCGCAATTGCTTTTCGAAAAAAGTGAATGTTGAAGTCAGTATTCATGTTTAAAAATGACACGTTGAGAAAAATTTCATGAAAGAATTTAACATTTTGCATACTGTCATAGTATATTTGCTCTGCATGTCAATGCTTTCTAGCATACACTCATGTCATACATCCTCTACGCCTCAGTATCTGCAACTATACGGAATATAATAATACCCATGATGGTAGCTTTTTCAAATATAAATGTCTTGTAAAGTGTAGTCGCAGGTTAAATGGATATGTTGGTGTAGATGCATAAAATTTTGTTATTATTACTGTGTCAAATATGTCAGCTGTTCTAAATAGTGACTTCTCTGATGCTTAATTCCGTTAATTTCTAATATATAACTAAATTTAGTAATGGCGAAAAAGCGGAAAATGAAAGTATTGTGGTGGTGGTAGGGCGGTTGTGGTGGTGGTAGGGCGATTAATTTGACTGAACTAGACCTGAAAGCTCCACCTGAACCCTGCTGTAACAGAATTTCAAAAATGATAAAGTTAGATCATGAGTTTGATGATCAAAACAAGGACTCTTTTTCTTTGTGCATTTTAAAAAGTTAAAACATCTCTTTCAGAAGTTTTTGTAACATTTGTGGAGAAAAAATGGATTGTGTAACACAATAAGAAGAAAATAGGATTCTCTATATCTATTAATGTTATATGTACTAAATGTGATTTTAAAGATGACTTTGATTCCTCTCCTGAAGTTACCCAGACTAACGTAAATCCCCTAGAAGTCAATATTAGATTTGTTATGGCGCTCAAGGAAATCAGTCGAGGACGAGAAAGCATTAGGATATTTAATGCTATTATCAATGTGTCACCACAACTGACTAAAGAAACTTCCAATACTATAAATAAAAATATTTTAATGCTTATGAAAAAGCTGCATTGGAAAATATGTCAAGTGCTGCATTAGAAGTTAAAGAAATGATAGAACCTGGAATGATGATGATGACACTATTGTCTGTGGTATGTCAATTGATGGAACCAGACAGCGGAAAGGGTATAAACACAGCAACTGTTGCTTTAGCCATATATACAGTAGTTACAGACACTTCAGTATTGTCAAAATTTTGTAAAGGGTGTCAAGTTTGGGAGAAACATAGAGTAACACTGAAATATGAGCAATGAAAGGTTACGAATAAATGTAACATTAACCATAATGGCCCAGCTGGGTTAATGGAATATGCTGGCGCTATCAAAATATTTTGTTTTTCTATCTATCGATAAAAATTGCGGTACTCGAAATACCTTTACGATGGAGACACCGGAACATTTGGCAATTTTGTTGTTGCAAAACCATATGGAGATGACTTTGTTCTGGTAAAATTTGAATGTATTAATAATTTTCAGAAGAAAATTGGATAGCTATGCTAAAAGCGCAGGAATTTAAAAGGAACAAAGCTTCCTCATGGTAAGGGGATTTCAGGAAAATAGAGACTAAATGATAAAGCGATTAACACTCTCCAAAATTATGTAGGTATGGCCATTCGACAATATGCTAGTGATCTAATCGAAATGAGGAATTCTATTATTGTGACATTACTTCATTGCAGAAATTTTGCGTTTGAAAACAGCTGTCATTCTTTTTGTACAAAAGGAAAAGTTGTCACAAATGACAATCAGCTCAGATTACTGGTGCAGCCGAATAGAAAAATAAATTTAGCTTCCCATTTTCTAATCAGGAAATAAATCAATTTTTCAAGATCTTGCTAACACCAGCATTTCAGAAACGGAACGATAAAAAATGCGAGCGATAGTTTGTATCAGTTGGAACCACTGCCCTAAATATATATTTACATTTAGACCAACAGTTGAAATGGCTGTAACTCTTCAGTTATTGTTTACAATGATGGTTTTTTATCGTCGGCTTCGGTTTTTGAATGCTTTAGTCTCCAACCTAGGCATTTTTTGACTCGGTAAAACACCAAAAAGTTGAAACATATAAGTTATTAATATTTTTATATATATTTTTACATTATTTTAAACGGCTTTTTCTCAAAACTCATTTTTGCACAGAAAGTCCGAAGCAAGAAAATAAATATCTTTTGATCCAAAAAAGAATTTCGGCTGAAATTTTCAGGAAAGCTTCAAAATATCTGTAGAAAGTGCTGGTACAATCAGAGTAACTAAATAGAGAAATAGCGCTTACTAAGCTAATTTCATTCCTAAATTTTCTATCTAGGATTTACATAGGGGTCTAAAACATCTGCCTTTAAATCTTTCATTATGGAAATATTATCATTATTACCTCAGTGGCTGCAAACATCGAAAAACTATTCAGTAATGTCATACCAACTTCTAAAAAAAACTAATCCCCACTCAATATTTCTTTACTCTACTACCAACTAAAAAGTTTCCACTCTCATATCCAAACTAAATATAAATAAATCTTTTGGTCTTAACAGCTTTCTAACTACTACATTACTCATGCTTAATGAAAATATATCTCCATTTATTTCTAATCAATCTCTACTGGCCCTTCCCCTTACTCTTTTAAAATCGCTCAGATTATTCCAATTTTCTAAAAAGGTTTTAGGCTACAACGTAACAACTATAGACCCATCTCATTACTTTCCAGCATTAGCAATTTTCTTGAAAAACTAATGTATTCATGTTTATACTACTTTCTGACTGTTCACAATTGCCTTAGTGATCTACAGTTTGGATTTCGTGCTAAACATTCTACCTTTCATTCTCTTGTTAGTATTACTGAACAAATCCGTATAGCTCTTGACGTTGGTAAATTCGCTTTTGGTATATTTATTGATCTCCAAAAGATATTTGACACTGTTAATCATGTAACTTTTTGTGAAAAACTTATGGTATTTGTGGCTCAGCAAACAACTGGTTCCATTCCAATCTTTGTCATCGTAAACAATTTGTCTTCTCACTGATTAGGTCAATGACAATAAGATCTGCCTCAATATTAGTAGAACTGAACTCATAATCTTTCGACATCCTAATACAGTCATTGACTATGATCTAAAAATAAAAATGAATGGTAAATGTCTCTTCCCCTCTAGCTTAACCAAATACCTCGGTGTAACTATCTTGGCAAATCCATATTATCAACTTAAGCTTAAGGCTATCAAGAGTCAATATCATGTCAAAAGTTCGTCATTATGTAGACGGACAAACCCTAAGATCCCTCTATTTCTTCTTACTTTCATTCCACTTGACCTCTGGCTATCATATTTGGGGCCAGAAAGGAAATCTTCAGTTGAAGAAAATATACTCTCTCCAAAGGATTGCAATGAGAATTATGTGTTTTGCTCCTATTCGTCCTGAAACTAACACTATTTCATCACCTTCGATTACTCAAGTTCTCAAACCAAATAACTTTCTCTAATTGCCTCTTTGTCTATGATTTCCTACAAAAACCCTTTAATGAGTCTAAAAACCTTCATTGTCATCAAACTAGAAATATTAACGATAAACTTATCGTTCCTGCCTATAGGACATAAAAATGTGGTAAGTATTCTATTAGGTATTAATGTGTAATTGATCGGAAGGTTCTTTTTCCTTCTTTAAAAATTCATTTCAAACTGATAAAAAGAATCCCTGTTGACCCTATCCCCACTATCCCTTTAATTAAAAAATTAAAATACAAACCTCTACTTAATACTCTTTTCTCTCAGTATGTTCAAATCTTGTATTATGGATCCCGCACACCCGGTATGTATGATTTTACACTGTTGGAATGCATGGCATGGAACTCTTCATAATCTTCTGGGTGTGTTTGTTTTTTTTGAGTTCCATTACTTTTGGTTTCAACTTGAAAGTTCAAATATTAATCAAATTTTACAGATGCAGCAGCAAAATATTTTGCCAAAAATTAGACTTCCATTCACATTCGCCGCAAGAAAGAGAAAAATTTGTACTTAACCCAATTCTTTGTCGAATCACACACCAAAGAAGCATTTTTACTACACGATTTTGACATTCAATGTATTTATTACATCTTTTAGAACAGACAAGTTCATTATTAAGTTAGGGTCTTGCTGACTGTCATGAACCTGTTCGCTTTCTTCCTCATCAGTAAACAACTTTTTCGCAGAAGATGAACGACGAGGCGGCGTTGTTGTTTAGGAAGTTGATGCGACTGCATTGTTTGATGTGAAATTTGAAATCCCCTAAACTTCGGCTTCTTACCAGAATGAACTATTTTTGATATCTTCTTTCACTCACGCATGGTAAAACGACAGCGAGTAAGTATATTAAATATGACTTTTTGAGGTTTTTATCTTTAATTTCTGTAATAATTTTTTCTTCTTTTGAATTATACTTACTCGTATATATACAGTATAATTCTAATGACAAAAACCTCCAAGAAAATTTCGCTAACTCGAATGTGGGCAATATTTCGATTTATTGAAAGTTTTTTTTTTTCTTTTTTCAGTTTTTTGCTCTGAATCTTTAACAAAAAAATCATTAAAAATATCTTCTGATGTTGTTTGAGTCATTTTAGCATTAGATCTGTAAATAAAAGTTGGGCACTTGAAGAAAAAGAAATCTGGACGTTTCGCAAAGCCTACATTTTCTTTTTTTACCGAGTCACCTTGATGCGAAAATCGCTGACTGGAGAAAGGTTTAGTTTTGGAGATGGCGAAGTGTTTGCGAATGCTCTGCACTTTTAAATCCACTTAAAAAACGGAGTTTATATCTTCTGAAAAACAGTTACTTTCACAGATTTAAATTTATAATCAGCTTGTAGGCAAATGTTTAAATTTAAACTTATCGTATAACTCTGAAATTTTGTTTATAACATAGTTCAATATCACTGAATTTGAATCTGCAATCAGAATTTAAAAAAAGTCTTAATTTCCTATTAACTTTATGCACAAATATGGTCATCAATTTCAACTTATCGTAAAACCTTGATCACCTAATTCAAATCTTCTATCAGAGAAATAGTTATATTTCCCCCTTAAATGGGCTATTGACCATTATGCCAAAATATGGTTTAGACTTGCAGTAGTACCTAGAAATTTCTTATTTCTAAATTTTTTATTTGCCCCTTAAACAACGTTCGTCCATTTTGACTATTTAAGTGAGATTTCAATTCGCAGTAGACATTTTAAAATAATTTTTTTGAATAATTAAGCAAACTTAAACTGAGAGTGTTTATAAGTATCTGTTTTAAATACAAAAGTGAATATTTTGTTCAGAGTAACATCTTTAATAAATCAAGTGCTTAGTGCGGTGGTCATCTTGAATGAATCTAGCTAGCTTGTGTTGTTATCACCCTTTCCAAAAGAACAACGGCGTTAGACTGTCGAAAGACGATATTTTTTATAAATTGTTGCGGAAGACGATATCAAAAGTTATTTTAAACATCAACATATGGGTATGCAGGTTTAGCAAACTTATGGATAGTGATCTTGCTCTGCTCATCAAACAGTTAATCAACGAATTGTGGATCTAAGAAGTGAACAAACGATTAACAGGAATGTTAAAACTTCAGGCATTAATAGCATTTAGATGTATTCTTTTCTCGAATACTTTGATATAATAATATCCAATAGATTTTGTTTGTCACAGGATCCTTTAGCAATCCACTAACCAATCTTAATTCAAGTAGTTTAAGAGGAGACGATATTAATGCCGTTGTTAATATAAAAGAACTAATCTCAGTATATCGTTGTTATTGGTTATGATAATAATGTATTTTTTCATATCTACATATACATTATGTACAAGTAAATATAGTTTTACATTAACATTTATTTTAAATCTAGCTGGCACTAAAAACTTCTTTAACAACGAGCAAGCAGTTTTGAAGTGGTGCTTGTACTGACCTGAACAATAGAAAAATAAGAACTAACATAGAATTCGATTCCAAGGTTAAAAACCCCTAAAACAAACTTAACTGCCTCAAAATAAACTTTTAAAATTATTTCTGAAAACTGATTTTTCAATTCTTAGCCTAGCAACGGATTATTTATATCGTTGCTAAGGTGTTTTTTTCTAAATATTAGCCTAAAAAGCCTGGTTTGTGGCCAGAATGTAAATACGAGGAATAAAGATTGAAGCAATACAAAAATACTTTTTTAGAATTTTGTATCGTTAATTGGCCCAAAAATTCAAATTTTTTTTTAAAAAAAGGTAAAATGCGTTTAATATTTGAATAATGTTGATGCAAAAGCTTAGTTTTTAGTACAAGTTGCAACTACGCGGTTAAGAAATCATCAGCCAAAATTTCCAAAAAAAATATTGAAAGGGTTCCGAGAAAAGCCAGATTTTCATTCTTGGACCGTCGCATGTTGTTTACTGGGCCGGATATTAATGTTTTATTTTGAGTAGGATTGTGTGAGCCCATAAAGTATTGAAAACCATGTAAACTTAAGGGTTCTGGTTGCCCAGTAGAGCCCGGAAAATTATATTTTGAGCATCAAAAAAAAAGGAAGCGAATTTATGTTGTTCTTTGTTAACACGCGTCTGCTATCACAAGAAAAAACCTTTTCAAGAAAAATTTACCAGAGTTAGAACTGGACTATTTAAAAACACAACCAAAAAAATTGTTGCAACAAAAGACAAGAAAATCATAGTTGTTGAAGTCAACCGTAATGTATTAGGGAAACTAATTACTTGATGTTCTAAAACAGACAAAACATTTAATTTGGAGAGAGTATTTGAATAGAAGCTTTCACCGGCTCCTTTAATTTCATTCGCTGATGGGATAAAGCGCAACACACAGAAAATCAAACTTTTTAATATTTTTCTCGAATCATCGCTATTACTGCAAAATATACCTATGGGGTATATATTGTGGATTTAATGGCGCTAGTTCGCACTTTGCACAAATTTCCCAAAAGTTACGAAGACTTGATAATTAAGCTATTGAAAATTATTATTCATATCAGCAGATTCATATTTAAAAAACAGCATTAAGAACTCCGAACGACAATCCAGGGGCGACAGTACAAGGCTTATCATTAAGTCTGATAACTAAAAGATACAATGAAGTTTAAAAGTTTCTTATCTAACCCTAACAATAAAAACTCACTAGTTGACCTATTTTCCGAATATATAAATAAAGCTAAGCTGTTGAATGTATAAAGAAGTTCAAGAGTTTATTTATCAAATACGAGTACTGCAAATGTGTATCTTTTATCAGCATGTGTCCGTGTAGTGGAGCTGATAACTATGCAGGAAGAAGCAGATAATTGAATAGTGAAACATATCGCGTTCTATTTAAAAAGTTGTTACATCGCAAGTTTTTGTCCGTTCGTCATCTGGCGACACTGGCATTGTTGTCATACACGATTTTTTTTTTATAAGCAACTGTTGATTATTTGCTTAATTTTTAAGCCAAAATCCCTACTCAAGTCGCTTAACTTTCCTAAATCGAAAGGATGTATATACAACAACTTTATATGTTCATGCTACAGTAGTACTATCGAGAATATAAGAACAAAATACAA
This sequence comes from Euphysa ruthae, assembly GCA_035046665.1. Lineage (NCBI taxonomy): Eukaryota > Metazoa > Cnidaria > Hydrozoa > Anthoathecata > Corymorphidae > Euphysa > Euphysa ruthae. The sequence goes on from JAUZNK010033088.1 coordinate 34,039, forward strand.
CAAGAATAATAAAACTACAAAGGATAAAATCGTGCCCATTGAAGATTCAGCAACCCATTGAAGATTCAGTCAGTGAAATAAAATAGTGAAAATATTTCCGTCATCAATCTTTGCTTCCATCCCTTCGAAATCTTCATCAACATCTCTAACACTATGCTCGACATCAGACTCAAGAATGACATCTTCAGGCTCCTTTGACCCTTCAGGTACGGGTGATTGAACAATTGTGACTGTGTTCTCAATACCGAGAGGAGGCGGAACAATATAACCAGACATACTTTCTGGCTCAATGTTATCATTATCGCTGCCATCTGCTGTAATTAGACAGCCAGTTTTTTCACAGCTACGGTAACACATCTTATACTTTTCCGACGATGAGAATTTTCGGGAAGCATCACCTACCGAATTTGCAATCAAAATTCGGCGATGCTTTGCGGTGAGCTTACGATTGTCATTACCAAGCCACAACTCTATATTTTCGTCATGTGCTAACCACTCTTGTTGGGCATTTTTGACTAAGAAAACGAAGATTTTTTCTGGACCTGCTTCGACTGGCTGCCAGAAGTGGGTGCCATTAGGAATCCCGTACCAAACGATACCGTTCTGTTCACGTACTTCCGATTTGAAGTCATCATTTGCCTGACCCTTGAGATTGTCACAAAAAAGAACGTACTCGTCGATATCACAAACTGCCTTACTGAGTGTTATTTTTACCCATTCTAGGCAAAAGTTTGTATCTGCCCAAGCATTAACCTGCCAGTATACGTCAACATCTTTGTCATAAGCCATTAATTCATCTTTACTGATTCGCTTTCCTTTTCCACGAAAGATCAAGGCGGGTTTAACCACTTTTTCGGGACTAAAACATAACTGTAAAGTGGAATGGCGTTTGGCTAATCCACTTCCAGGTTGAGCGACCCATACACGATGATCCCTTCTTTGTTTTTCTGATGATACAGGAACTTCATACGTGGATTTAAATTGAATTGAATTGAATTAATGGTACTTGATCGACATTGAATCTTTTAGAAGGCCCGAAACGTACCCACTTTTTGTCATATGTTGCCTCTTAGAACCTGATTTCACCAATTTTTCACGCAAATTACCATGCCATTTCACGAATTCTGGCATCGATTTTTTCACATCCGTTTGCCTCTTCTTCTCAAACACGTAACATGAGAATCTTGTAGCGCCTCAAAAAATAAGTAATTGTTGATTTTGGCAGACGTTCAGCATTAGGTGTTAAATCAAGGTGA
>JAUZNK010033089.1:0-18487 GCA_035046665.1 Euphysa ruthae
AAAGTTTGGGTTGTGTTGTATACTTGTGCATCATCAAGAGGAATTGTCTTAGATTTAATTACAAGTCAAAATTCATCCTATTTCATCAAAAGCTTTTTAAGATTCATCTCCAGACGAGGTTGTCCAGATGTAGTAGTATCTGATCATGGAACGAATTTTACAGCGCAAGAAACGCAAAACTTTATATCCAACTTAAATTTAATATGGACGTTTAATTTGCCAAAAGCTCCATGGTATGGAGAATTTCTTGAACGTTTAATAAGAATAATAAAGAACTATTTAAAAATTCAATTAGCAAAGGAAAAAGTAACTCACGAACAGCTTCAAACATTGTTATTAGAAATAGAAAAAATTGTTAATAATAGACCAATAACCTACATTTATCCAAATGAACTAGAACATTTCCTTACACCAAATCATCTATTTTACGCACATCGACTTGAACCAATATCATTATCAAAAAAAGACGAACTTAAACCAAACCAAAAACAACATGTGTATGTAAATCAGCTTGAAGAATTATTAAACCATTTTTGGAAGTGATGGCGAATAGAATATTTAAACGAACTACGCGAGAATTAAAAAGACTAATATCAGTAAATGACATTGTTATTGTCTATGATGAACATCAACCTAGATCATCTTGGAAATTAGGAAATATTGTTAAAATAATAAAAAGCAAAGACGATCAGGTATGTGGAACAGAAATTAAATTTCCCAACCAAAATGTTCTTAAGCGACTTCTTAATAAAATCTTTCCTATTGAGTGTAGTTTAGTTAGCAAGCATCTACACGAAGCCCCTACCCAAGGAAACCAAGAAGATATTATTCAAAGGCCAAAAAGACAAGCGGCAATAGTTGGCGAATTCAGAAGAAAATTCCAAAACGAAGAAGAACAGGACTAGTTGGGCGGGGGAATGTGAAGATAGACATTCTTTTGACAATCTTAGATAAATTATGATAATTTAATTTTATAATTATAGTCGAACCAGTTTTTACCGCTTTCAGTTAAGAAAAATTTTCGAAGACACCAGTGTATTTTTTTATTAACTATACACTATCATGCACTGTGCTTTAAGAATTGTATTTTAGAACACAGATGCAAATAAGTGTACACAAATACAGGTAATTGTACACAGATGCAAATACGCGTACATAGATTAAAATAATTCTAACTCTTTAAAGGATTCATCCTTCAAAAAAACTCAACACAGGTATCATTTTTATATTACGTCTTTTAAATATAAAATCTAGGAATGAAAGTATGGACTTAAGATGGTGACCTTTCAAAAACAACAAAATTTTTATATTTATTGTTGCATCTCCTTAAAACCTGAACTAAAAATTATGAATTTAGATTGGATGAGGTTTGAATTGATAATAGGAGTCGAGACAGCAACAGCAAATCAATACAGTCGCCTTTCATATTGTTGACCAATCAAGTTGGTTATTGAGTAAGGTCACAAAACCATTATTTACCCAAAATTAATTATACAATAACTTCGAATGTTAAAATAACATTTTTGCATAGAATTACTACGAAAATACGTAAAACTTCATATAGAAATTTGATGACATTTTAGAGAGTTTTAATTTTTAAGTCTTGAAGAATTTATAACATCTATCATCTAATTGTGAGATCAAATGATAATAAAAAATTTATTAAAGACAAGATCAAAAGGAAAAAAAAAACTTATATGATATGATTATATGATTATATGATGAATAGCAATAAAATAACAGAAGAATTTGGTTACCTCAAAAGAAATTATCAAGTTTTTTTAAATGACTAAATTTTTGCAAAGGTTACAAAGCACGTTTTTATAAGTAGTACCTTTATATAAAATTTAAAAGATGTGTGCAGAGGCTTGCAAAACATGTGCAGAGGCTATAAAATATTTTAATATAACTGTTAAAAAGATTTTAAATTTTCAAAGAGCTTTTGTGTGAACTAGATTGTATAAAAATAATAACTTAGGTCTTCAAGTATGCCAGTTCTTGATGATAGTGATGAGACGGAGACGATGATTACGATGATGATGAACATGAGAAAAAGGTGATGAATTAGTTAAATAATCCATGGATGTCAAGCAATTTACGGAAAAATTCTCAAGAGTGGTTGGTTATACAGTGATTTTGCAGAAAAAATGACAAAAAATGACACAGACAAAAACCTTTTAACAGAGCTAGAAATGATGCTCATGGAATTAAAAAGAAAAAAATGTTTTTTTACTCAAACAAGCTCACCGGAAAATAAGCAGATCAAATGATTTTCGGAAATCATTGAAAAATATAGGAATTATAATTTCAAAAAAAAATTGCTCTCTATCTAATTTTTGTTTTTAATTGGAAATCTTGCGGCAAATTTGGTGAATTTTTCTAAGAAAGAGAATCAGATGTTGATAGCAATGTTCGGTGAAAAAAAGATTCGGTGAAAAGATCTTTCAGATCATCTTCCGATTTCCCAGTTCACTTAAGAGTTTTATATTTACGAGACTATATATACACACACATAATTTTTACAATTGTTATTATTTTAGTTATGTCGTGTTTTGTAAATTTAACTGTGGCAACTTGTGCATTTGCTAACTATGCTGAACTGATCTAAAGCATATATCATATCTTCATATGATGTATAACAACTTGAAACCTTTACGGCACATGCACATTTCAAAAGAATTTGACTTCACAAGAGGGTAATTGACACTAAGTAGTCTTAAACATTAATGATTTAAATCATTTTTGATTACCCTGTCATCCATGTTTATCAAAGACGGATGTGACTCTATTATAAAACCAACTGAAACAACCAAATCTTTCAATCTTTTAAAATTAATCTGCTTCCAGATGACTGCTGAATTACAAAAATCACTCCTTTATATAAAAAAGAATCAAAACGTAAGCAAAAAATTACAGGCCAATATTATTTCTGACAACTTGCGTCAAAACTTTTGAAAAAGTTATTGATGGCCGAAATAGAAAATTACTTAAAGAATAGGAATAGAATAGAATAGAATCAATTATAAATTTCAATCTGGGTTTCGAAAACTGTTTTCCACTGATACGTGTTTGTTATATCTTCATGACAAATTTACAAAAGGTTTTGAAAAGGGATATCACACAGGGATAATACTTATTATTCTCCAAAAAATCAATAGATCACAATAGATCACACCATTCTGCTTGAGAAATTGAAGTGAAAGCGTTTTTCAAAAAAGCGTAGTTCTGTGTTTCAAATCCTCTATCTCAAATGGGAAGCTTAATGTAGAAAATGATAAAAAAACTTTCTAAATAAGAAATAATGAAGTATGGAGTCTCAGAAGGATCAATTTTGTGCCTCTTTTTATATTTGCTCTATATTAATGGCATAAAGCACGTAACGAATAAAGTTAAATCTCAGAAATCACTTTTAACCTAGCTTTGAAACGTTTTCTGTGCAAAGCATTGGTTCAAACTCATTTCAATTTTGCATTTTCTGCCTGGAATTTTGGCCTTAAAAAAAGTGCTCAAAACAAGATCAAAATATTTTGCTTAAATTTGGGTTACTGCTTCCACACAACGCTAGGCGTTACAGGGCAATAAACTAGTTTCCATTGATATGAGGCTGAATCAGAGCATTACTGCATTGCTATGTCTGTCTATTTCTGATACCATATCTGACAAAACAAGGATTTCGTCCATGGGATATATGTTTGTCAATGTGTAGCTGTGTTGTAAGCGCAATCTTCGAATTCTCAGAAAATAGGCAACGAGTATTGAAATCACCATATATGGATCCTTCTTATACATAGACGTTTTCCTGCGTAATGGTAAACCATTTCTTTTCCGCATGAAGTTTTCGCTCCAACCTCTACTTGCAGAAAATTTGGTATCAGCTTTATCTTCCATCCCCTTGTAAAATACTACAGCCTTTTTCATAAGAAGTTGTAATTTTTCTTCTGCACTTCGATTTACTAGTTTTCTTTGTTTTTTTGTGATTTAGCGCATCTCGTATACTATGAGAAAATATTTATGATCAGGAAAGGGGTCAATCAACTTAAATCAAAATCGTATCAAATTTCTAAGCCAATCAATAGCTTTTATTCATTAATAATAATTAGTTTAATTTTGATAGGGTTTTGTAATGAAATGTTCGAGTAAGAAAAAAGAAAGATTATTTTTTATTAAATGTTTATGGATGAGCGAACACTATACAATGGCTCGCGCGAACGGATTGTCGTCAAGTTACGAAAGTTAAGATACTTGAGTACCGTTTGTTGGACAGAAATTGTTGCGAAACTTGATCCAAGACACGAAGCAAAGACGTACGATAAATATGCAACTGGTGTTTATAAAGCTTCCGACGAAAAAAATTTCAGAAATTTTCCAATCGAGCTTGTAAAACTACGGAGCAACTTTTTAAATATTTTTCAAAAAAGAAATAAGCTGGTAGCGGAAGTTAAAGGTAAAAGGAAACGTGAATTTGGCTTTCCAATTCAATCCATGTATACGGCTATCAAAAACGACAAAAAAATTTGTCGAAATTCTGAAAAAAACGAGCTCGAAGAAAAAAAATAATTTATCGACATTACTATGATTTTAATGCAATTGAATAACTGGATTGTTTTTTATTCTGGGGGCTGTTATGCTGCGTGCTATCTCCAGTAATATCCTTGTATACGCTGTTATCACTCAACTGGAGCTCATATTATTTAAGGTCCAGAACCCGTATCCGCTTCTTTTAAAATAATCGAAGTACCATTTTTTAAAACTATACAGAGCACTACGCTCCTCCTTAAAGATTGAAATATTTAAGCTAAGTATCAACAGCTGAAGCTTCATGTTCTGGACGACTTATGTATAATTGAATTGAAGTTTATATAGTTTTTGGGTTAAATGGAGATTTAGGTTTGTAGTTATCATTCATGTTGCTTAGTTACAGCAATATACTAGCTAATATATATTGATATTTTAGTTATAATTTACTGTAGTAAACAATTATTTTTGACTTTTTGCAGATATATATTTAGGAGAAATTTTTAAGCAATAGAATTTCAAATTTTCACATAGGGATAGTATTTAGTATGTAAGCCAGAATTTTGGCCAGCAAGGCACATTATGCTATATTCCTGAAGAAGATATCAAATATATCAAAAAAATGCAATAACAATAATTGTGTTAATACTACCTGTTTATAAAGGTAGTATAAACAAAAAATATTGTGATTTAGCAAAAACACACACTGTTGGAGAAATTATTGGAGAGAAACGTTAAAACTATTTCGAAACTACTCTTAATAAAATCGCATCCGAAATTTGAACCTGCCTTACTGAATAGTTGCTTTAAGTTATATTTTTAACAATTGTTGAGAAAAAGAGCAATGTTATAACCTACTTTACCCGTACTATGTTTTACAAAAAAGTATTGTTTCTGGAATTTTGTGAAAGTTTTCCAATTATCAAAGCCAGAAAATAAATCAAACCTTTTTTTAAGTAATAACAGTTACTCTCAGATTAGTTTATGAAATTCCTATATTTGATAAATGTGAGACTTACAAATGGGACTGCTGCTGGTGGCCTGGAAAAAGCTGAAAATTTCGATTTTATAAATTCATTCCATCTTTCAATCAAAATGAAACCACTATGTCAGATTTGATTTTATTTTCTGCAAACAACATGTGCTCTTATGACAAAATCATAAAGAAGTTCCTAAACTTGGGTAAAGATGCGATAACATGTCAGTAAAAATAAAGATCTATTTTTCAAGGACGTCAGTGAAATAGTTTCTTCTAAAGATAATTAGAACTAAAAATACACTACGAATTTACAATGGGGAGCAAAGAAGTGAAACCAATTTGTGGCATACATACAAACTTACTTTCTCATCACAGACTTATACTTAGAGCTGCTTTGCTTAATACTGTATTTGCGCGTTATAAAAATGATTGTTGCTTTTATTCAACAAGGGAATTGCTCAAAGATTTCAAATACTGGGATGTTCATTAGAATATGAATGCGCCCAAAGGTTTGAAGAAATTTGGATATCAATGATAATTAAAAACACAATTCAAATTTTACAAGTTAAAAATTTAAATCGTACAATTTCTTCTGGGCTGCAATCACTTATATGAATCAAAGTGGTTTTGGGATGATTGCTTAAGGTATAGGCTAAGGAGTGAACTTGGAAATAAGAAAGAAATTTAAAGTTTCCAATTAATTATTTGATTTCTTGGAGTGGAAAGAAGTAAAAATCAAGTATATTTTTTCCTAGCTGTACATAAATTCCATGATTTGAGAAGCACTGTGTAAAGTTAGGCGAAAAAGTTCACATTTAAATATATCTCGTTTGCACTTGATCTGTTTGAAATAAAACACTAAAGGATTGCATATTACACTATCGATATCATGTAACAGAAATGTTTGCATCAAAACTTAGTATTTCGAAAACTTTTGGTATTTTTTTAATGGTCCCAAAATTTCTTAAAATTTCGTCAAATATTTCATTACAAAATGGCACGTGGTTTGATTTATCAATTCAATCAGAAAATTAAAAAACGATAACATGATGAGAAGAACCTGAAAGTTTGTAACTGAAAGCTTATTCCTAGCATAAAATTTTAATCTATTGAAACGTAGAAATTTGCTCTGATAGTCAAAGCGGAAATAACAATCGAAAAAAAAGAAAATTTATAAATCGTTAAAAAATAAACAAATATGAATACCGATTTTTTTATAATTTTATATATGATTTAATGTATTCATAACTGGTACAAAAATATTTAATATTTAAGTTCTTAATTTTATATCTATAATAGTGGAATTAATTTAGCAAGCCCACTTTTTCTCAATCTTGGTGAAATTTTGTATTATACCTGAAGGTTTTTCTTTCACTGTGTCATAGAAAAATAATCATATCATATTATCTCTCTACACTTAAATTATTTTTTTAGTAAAACTATCTTTCTAACCTACACAGAACTCAAAAACACTTAGTTACTCAAGAAATTGTGATAGCATGAAGGAAATCAGTAAAAAACAGGCACCAAAATCACATCCAATTATAAAAAGAAATTCCATTATTATGAATAAATAAATTAGTAACTGTATAGTTATTATATACCAAACATTAAAAAAAAAAAAAATAAATAAATAAAAAAAAAAAATAACTTCATACATTAGAACACGAAAAACAAATAAATTTCATGAAAAAACTAGCTTACAGCGATTAAGGAACAACGTTTTTATGTAAATAATGTTAAGATAAGAAAAATCAGTAAAAATCAGATCCATTCCTGTTTTCTTTATAAAGGAAATTGCTCAGTAGACCAATAATAGCATGTTTTAAGCATTTATTTGAAACCAATGCTCATAACATTTGTATAGTAAGGACCTTTTCTGTTTACATCATCGCTACAAATGAAATTTTAATACCTCCTGAACAATTGATTGACCAAAATCAACATAATATCAGATTTATCAAAGATGAATAAAGTTTAAAACTCCATTCCCATAAAAACTCCAATTTTTTTTGTAATCTCTCAGGAACAGTGCTTATTAACACTCGTGTACGTGTACTTCAAAAACAGTCTAATGTCTGTCTGTTACGATACGAAAATTTATTGGTTACTACTGCAAATCCTTTTTGAAGTATTTGCGATTTTACTAAGCTGTAATCTCTGTCCATTACAGTCCTCAAAATAGATAACTACTGTAAACTCCTACAGAAGTATTTTTGACCCTACTAAAATCTTTATAAACTAAATCTAAAAAAACTCTAGAAGTTTATTTACAATTGTCCTGAAGACGGGAGCAGTTTTTCGCCGGAAAGTCGCTAGAATAAATATTTAATTTATGAATTGCTTTTTAATATTTAATTATTATCTACCAACAACCAAAAGATTTGTAACTTTTATTATTTGAATTTAATATAAAAACAATAAAATAATCGTTCTGTTTTTATGCAACCAATATTTAGAAGAGATGGATCAGGAAAAAATTTGATAGTAAGTCAAATTTCGTCTCATTAAAGCGCAGATTTTTTTAATAGTGTGATGTGAAGCTGAATCATTTTGTCAATAAATCATAGTGAAACATTTAGTTTTATTAATTAACATTTCATTCTAAGTTTCCATAGGTTCTTCATAGAGCATTTTCACTCTGGTTTTTCTGATTGTGTACGGTCCAGAAAATCTCAGCCACTAAGCATGCTCAAATTAAAAAAAATTTCGAATGAGAGGTTTAAGTAGAAACGCCTATATGGCCAAATTTACGACCTTTTTCACAGGAACAGTCATGGTTTCACAAAAAATTCTAAATATTTAAGATTTTTCTTAAAAAAAAGGCTATAGCGATGATTACAAACAGTTACAATCGTTTCACTTTTTAAGAAAATTTCACATGAACTGTAACGGTTTTAGACAAAGATATAAAAAATTAAATACGAATCTAGTCTATGTACTCTTAAGCATAGTATCTTAAAATATCATAAAATCGGAGCTAGGTCCTCTGATTTTCCTTATCTTTGTTGATAATTTTTATGAAGCCTCAGTAACCTATCATTTCGCAGATAAAGCAAATAGTTATTTGTGACACGTTGAAAATTAAGTTCTGAAAAACATCTAACTGCCGCTTTACTTCATACGCTAAACTAACAACACAAAACTCCTTCCAGCTAACTCTCTAAAATATATTTGTAAAATTGAACAATACTTTAAGCGGAATCACGCACTACAAAGATGTTCTATCAAAACTAAGACGATCTAGTTGATCATTTTGAAAATCAAAAATTTTTTTGCATCAGCTCAGTTGAAATTTCTCCACCATTTTTGTATTCTATAATTATGGGTGGCAAAAAGAAAAGGTAAAAAAAGAAAAGAAGTGATATGCATGTAAATTTACTTCTTAGTAGTGCTTCTAAGTTGTTTATGAATAACTAATAAAAATAAATAAGTTATGGATGATGAAATAACTGATGGTAGGGATCCTAGATCATGCTATTTTAAAGAACTTCCATACGAAGCAACATTGCGTTATGGAGCAAAGTTACTAAAAAGATTTGTTTTATGATCCTGACGTAATCAGGAAGAAGACCTGACAGATAACTTTGGTATCTGTCCAGAAACTTAACATCGTAATGTTTATAACTGCCTTCGTGATACTTTTAATACTTTTACTGATGATACTTTTAAAACTTTTAAATCGTTGGATGCATATGTCAAAGATGTCAGAGAGTGTTTAGTTCGTGATGTTCTCTGTAGAAAATTTTCTTTTATTAGTTTATGTTTGTTTGTTTGTAAAGTCAAACACGGACAAAGTATGTTTAGTAAATCTCTTCTAAGGGTTTGGGTTAAAATTTCTAACACAGACGAAGTTGTTCTTGCTCATATTGCATTTGTATGGCTGGCTTGGTAAAATTATGTTCAAATATTGGCGCTAGTTTGTTTATTTATTCGGATGCATGTACTTCAAACCTAGCGCAAATGGCTTACACCTACTCTTAAAGAAGATTCGTTTATACCAATTTCCATAGAACACAATATTTTGTACGAATCTATAACACCTTCAGATCAAGCAATATTTTTAAAGAAACTTAATGAACTTGGAAATGCAGCTATTCGTAGTATTATCCCAGAAAATATAGCGATAAGTTTGTTCCGTCTGCAAATAATATGACTTCCAGAATTTGATTTTGTTGCACCATGTTGATTACGAAACGCAATTACTTCCACAGTCTGCAAGATTGGTGTGAAAATATTTTTCCAAAAATTAAATTCACTGAAGCTGATGTAAGTTTAATAGAAAGTTCCGCAAAACGAAAATCTGTCTCTGACACTTGGTTTAAACTACGGTCAGGTTTCGTTACAATAAGTAAGTTTTATGCAGCATATGATTCAAATGTAACAGACCCATTAAAGAGTCTAGTTTTATCTATGTGTTATCCTATGAAATTCAAGTTCAAATCTGAGGCTACATATTGGATAAACAAGGGAAAAAACAATCACAGAAATGTATGCTGCCTTTGGAAACTATTTCAATGCGAGATTGTTTGAATGTGGACTGATTCGTCATCTTCAGTATCCATTCCTTGGTGTTTCACCTGATGCATTTTTTCATTGTGCTTGCTGCGAAAGGGTTAAGTCAATGAAGGTAAGTGTCCTTTTAAGAGCTTAAAAACAAGTAATGTTAATTTAAATTAATTATTTTTACAGTTATATTCTTCAAGGTTACTGTTGAACAGACAGCATTTCGTTCAGTTATTTTAAAACTTTCGGTTTTGTTTCTTTTCATAGGCAACTGAGTGTGAGCAAAAATTGAAGGTTCAAAGTCAGGGTGATTTTTATCATTGCTTCTCATTTTTGTGACCAAATGATCGCAGCAAACAAATGAATTTTTTACGTAGATATTCGAGAATTCTTTTTAAACTGTTCACCCTAGTTTTTCGTCGTTGCTGATCTTTAGGAAATTGATAGAACGAAGTATTAAATCCCTTTTCAAACCTGTTTTGACAACTAGTCGTACAGCAACTTTTAACCATCATGCACACAAATTTGGAATTAGAAAAATACTTAAATAACCAACAAGAAAATATATAAAACATAATTTAAATCCAATTTAAAAGTTATTATGACTTTCGAGTTTACTCCTTTATGAAAAACATCCACACATAATTGAGCGTTATTTTAGCTTGTTTTGATTTTTCTGCCATCTATATTGGCTTTCCCGGGAATCTTGTGACGTCAACCTTATATCATGAATTCACCAGTAAGAGAACATTTGAGCTTTTAATAAATTCAATTGTACTACGTTACATTGAAGCTTCCAAGTGTACCCGAGCAGTTTTACACCACTTTCGATTAGTAGGAAAAGTGAAAAAAATTTCGCAAAAATTTAAACAAACTATTGATGAAATAGCACCCATGAAAACAATCTTGATGGCAATAAATTTAATATACACTTTGAAATAAAATGGGGCATCAAAAAAGAGTAATTGTGATGGGGTTATTACAAAACTAAATTACTCAAACGAATTGAAAATTCAGACATTTTCGAAATGAATGTTGAATTTCAATATAGAGCTTTTTAAACAAATCAACTGGAAATCATATAGAAGAAAGGGTGATCGGCAAAATATGCGAGAACTTGATCTGGTTGTACCAATAGTATATACCGCTTAACTACAAATAAGTTGTCCTTGAATACCAAAAAAGCAGCACGAATTTTGTTTATGATACTTACTATGTTCACCATAAAAATCTTCAATTCGCTCGCGTGTCGGCATATTCAATGTTTCTGGCAGGACAAAGCTGACCAAACCAGCTATTAATGAACTCATGGCAATCACCACAAAAGGTGCCAAAGGATGAAAATTATCAAGAGATTTAACGAAAGTTGAAGACGCTGCACCAGCTCGACTTGCTGCTATATTTATTGCCATTCCCTGTGATCTAAATTTAAAAGAATATTATCAGGGTGGCAAAGCGTCCTTTAAAACTCTCTAAAATCCATTATATTGAAAATCTTCTCCTAAGATCCTCAAAGTTCGTTATATTTTTATTTTTTTGTTTGGTTTTGGTCCAGTGTGTTGCCAGTGTATGTAGCTGTATAGTATTATTTTACAGTCAACATTTTGTTTTTTTTTCTGTCAATCTATTTGGAAAATAAATTTTGCGAAACTACTTTTTGATTTCAAAAGAATCCCAATAATTTCAAACTTTAAATATATTCTTGAGTTGTCATCTTTTATTTAATTTTAATTTTATTTTATTTAACCAATCCTGGCATAACGGGTTAATTATTTAGGAAATCTTTTCAAGATTGTTACATGTTCATATCATATTTTTGCAACTCCTTTATCTCTCAAAGTCAGCTTGCTCAAACAAATTTTATATGAGAAATCAAAAAAAGACTGTGTTTTATATGTCTCTGTCATCCCATGCATGTACCAGACTCCACAAAACGATTGCAATTGATTTTACTTTTTTCATTTAGAATGGTATAAAATACGCAAAAAAAAGTGCAAATTTTATGATTCCGAGCTACATGAAAAACAATTCAAACTTTGGTTTAAGAAAGATGATAAAGATGAAAAAAGTGTGTTTTGTAGCATTTGCTACAAGTTATTATGTATTAAAAATGGAGGAATGGAAAGTGTTAAAAAACATACAAAAGGGGAGAACCAATATGCCCGAATTCTAGAAATATGATCAGTGTCAGTAAAGTATCTTCATAGGGAATTGGTTAAGGTAGTATTTGAGACTCAGTGAAAAAGCAAGCAAGCCTGAATGATTTAGCATTTAAAAGTCAGACATTATAGTCAGAGATAATTTAAACATTAAATGCTCTGAAATACAAATACTCCTTGTGCTATTTTGAACCTAAGATTAAACGGTTTTTCCTGGCACCTGGCAGTAACACAGTAGCAAATTTTTCGTGGTGCAAAACAAAATACAATTACGTACTTTTTTATGTTATAGCTTCTTTTGTGAGGCAATCAGGTATTCTACTCCACGACTTTTTTTGATGAGTGATATAAACTCATCTTCAAGAAGTAAAAAATTAATTTATACTTTCGGTTTTGAGGTCAAACTTCAAATTTTAAGTTAAGAACTATTATTATCACTGAATGAGCTCTTAATCAAATACCAAACATGTTATTCTATCGTAATTTTTATGGGTCAGTAACTTCACAACAATCTTCGAGATTTATATAATCACTTTTTTCACGAAAGAAGTGATAGAAAAAACATAAACCATTCATAAGCTGTTTAAGTTTCACTATAAGGTGAATCAAGTTTCCTTAGGCTGTGTTGACCTTAGTTTTGCTATGATACAAAAGATTAAGGTACTGAAAAGAAGGGCTAAATTAAACGACAACCGATTACGAAAGCTTCTCCCCGGTGCATTAAACTTCCTTGCGAATTTGTGTACCCATTCCACCGAGAAAAGTCTGTTCAAAAACATTTTTGTTGTTAGCAATTCGTGCTTCCCTCCGAAACTCAAAATATTAGAAATTTTTAAATTCAGTTTATATTTAAGAAGCTTTATGAAATGTCAAAAATATTTTTAAAGACTTATAATTAGTTTTCGATAATTTTAAAACAATGTTTTTTATTAGATTTCATATTTGCTTACCTCTCGATTATATCTCAAATTCTCAATTTTTTGCTTTACAAACGTATTTAAAAGTATGTATTATTAGATATCATGTTAGATATAACAAAAACAAGTTAAGATTTTTAAATTTATTGTAGTTTTTTGACCATTATACCACTATATGGATTAAAAAAACGCCCTTTAAATACCCCAACTTCCTTCATGCTTTCCTAAATATTTCTGTGGCTACCTTAATTATAACTACTTACACCAGCCTATCTTACCTAAATATGGTCATGTTAACAAAGGATGATGAAATATTATTGTTACTAATACTAAAATTTTAAAAAAATTATTTACCTCACTACAGTTGGAGAAATCTCGGTTGACCACAGATAAATACCTCCAAAAACATTTGAAATCCACAACTTAGCAAGAAGTCCAAATATAAGTCGTTGAACTAAAAAGTAAGTTCATAAACGTCATTTCGTCTAACAGAATTATTTTATAAAAAAAAAACCTGAGACAAATTTTTCTATACAGATAATTAAGCATCGATATTCCTAGTACGCTGATAATTTTAGTCCCAATCTCAATTGATATGTTAGTGTATCAGAACTAAAACAGTATCTAGTTAAATTGGGACCTTAGTCCAAGCATAATAATTTACATTAAAAAAAAAAAAAAAAAAAAAAAAAGACATAGCGCGTAAATAAAGCCAATATTATGTGTTTAGTGGGAAGTATGCAAAAAGGTGTGTACTTCAGACTATGTGTGATGTCATCAATGCATATTATGAAACTTTTGACAATCACGTGTGTCGCTAAGTACACGTGTGTGACAAATCCAGTATTATGTAAAATTATGTGGTTACTAAGTACGTGTATATGCCAAAAACTTTGCATGTCAAATATTGATCGATGTGTGCATCATGTTTAAAATGAAATCATGTGTTTTTGTTTCCGGTGTTTAATTTTACAAACTGTTTACAAGTTACAAACAATGGCTTTGTGATGGAGCTTCACATTGCTAACGATTTAGATTTATTCGATGTAAGTAATTCATAATATGAAATTTCTACTAAACATGTTGAAGATGTAAAAATATATACTTCATTGAATCGCTATAACCTAAAATGCTGGGGAAAAACGAGCGAGTACATAGAAATAGGCGGTCTTTTTAGCAATGAAAATCAAAGATCAAACAATTTATGCTAAAGATACGCAATATCGGCATTTATGAGAATACTTTTGGTTCGTTTTACTCTAACCTTAGCAGCTATGAAAAAGCATAAAAATTTATAAAAAATACTAACAACTAGCAGTTCAAGAGTGAAAAACAACGAACGTTTCATTTTATTAACACAGTTTTATTTATATAAATAAAAATTCTCGATTAAATAAATTCGTATTCTAAATTAGCAAACCTTTATATACAGTAGATTTTGGTATACACGCAACTACAATACAACAGATGGCGCACAAAAAGCAATAAGAAACCACAGATTTCTTGCGTCCAAATCTAAAATAAAGATTCGAGAGGAGTTTTCTTTGTGTTAATAAAATGACAACTGCGTTTTTAAATTCTTTGTAAATTTTTACGAAATTATAATGATATAGGAGAAAGTGGTCTATATTTCCCTATTTTAAATATACCCTGCAATATATTACTTGTTATTTCCGGCACCTTTATCTCAGCTTTGTTTCTTTAAAAATTTCAAATAAAGGTAAAAAGTAATCTTTTTGATAGCTTGGGATTGCGGTATATGTTCTAGGATATTTCGTGTTTTTTATTGCATAAAATTAGATTTTAAAAGATTGGATCGTCTTTGGTATTCTTGAAATTTCATTCTTATTTTTTTTGGTTGCCTTAAAATCTATTTTAATAATACGAGGTAGTTTTTTTGATCTTGATTCAGTTTTTATTAAGTTAATATTAAGTTATAAAAATTTATGTCATACAGGTGTGTACCAAAATTTTTTACGTAGGTTTTAATCGAGGTCGATATCGATATCATGAGGTCGATATCATGTATTGAATTAAAAATAAAATTATGTTCTCGTATATACAACAAAAGTGTTCCATATACTTCTCATACATTTTATCACTCAGCGCTTTGAAGTTAAATACTTGCCAATGCTTCTTCAACTAAATTAGCAGTTTGACGAAAAAATCACTTGAATGTGCTAGATAATATAAACATAGTCTTCTTTGAAGCTTTGTTTATTTATTCGCTTAAGAATATTCTAATCAAATCAGCATTATCGGTGACCGGCTGCATAGAGTAAATGCCTCAACGAGATTATTTAATAAAACCATGGTAGCCTTCACTCAATACTTCGTCCTACTGGATTAATTGTCGCAAAATTCTCAGTATTAAAGGGCTCAGCAACTGAACTCTGTGCTCCAGGTAACATTAATTGAGGAACAACTTCTGAGTTGGATTGCATTTTTTATTCAGGTGATAGATCAAGGCTTGCTTAATATTCCAAACCCTAAAGTGATAGGATACTCACAGTACCAACAATGATGAAACTTAAGTGAAGAGAATTAAGTTAAGGGAATCATTAATTATGGTTTGTTTAGAACGATAATTTTTATCGAGAATGCTTCCGGGATAGCATCAAGTAAATGGAGAATTTTTCAAATACCAATCATAGCAAGAGTTGAGATTGCAAAAGTTTCCACAAAAGCAGTGTTAGCTTTGCACAATTACTTGTCAACTTATAATTAATAACTGTAGAAGGTGTAAAAAATCCTTAAAAATCCTTTTGCATGCTACAAAATCATCACTTTAATAAAACAATGATTTTTATTCGCTTTCATCATCAAACACAAGTTTAACGAAAGCTTACTGATTTTAATTTTTGTCCTCGCGTTCTTCTTTTTGGGCAAACTCTTAAGAGTTGATACAAGGCTCTTGTAAAATAAACTGTCCTCGCATTCATTAAGTTTATCTTCGATAGGTGCATTGTCCACAGATTTTAGTTGGGTTAAAGGATTCTAATGTGTAAAATATCTGGTCTGCTCGGTCGTTTTAGTTCCAATAGGGATTTTACTGATATTGACTCAGTCTGTATGTTTAAAACTTGCTCCAGATTAGTCGCTGTTGGATGATAAAATGTTTTTTCGTACAAAAACGCCATGACATCAAAACCTTTAAACTTTGGAAGTGAAGATGCTGCAACTCCCGATCTTTGCATTCTATTCCTCTGTTGATGCATCTATTTACGTTGTCTTTTAACAATTTAATATGCTTCTGAAGAAATTTAGCGGTTGTAAAAATATATTTCTACATATAAATCTATATAAAAATTATGCAATTTATTTTCATGAAAACTGTTTAAACTGTATAAGTTTAAGACACTAAGACTAATCTGTTACACAAAAACTTTGTGGAATATAAAAGAAATAATTTTAGGTTGGATCATTGTATGCGGTTTTTTTAAAATCATCAAAGTTATTAGTAGCAGCTAAATTTTAAGCGACATCCAAGAGTCAGTGTCAAA
This sequence comes from Euphysa ruthae, assembly GCA_035046665.1. Classification (NCBI taxonomy): domain Eukaryota; kingdom Metazoa; phylum Cnidaria; class Hydrozoa; order Anthoathecata; family Corymorphidae; genus Euphysa; species Euphysa ruthae. Next base: position 16,580 of record JAUZNK010033089.1, read on the forward strand.
TTTATAAGCAACTTTAGAAAAAGATATGGGAAAGCAAATGGAAAAAATATATAAAATAGTTTAGTTTCAGAGCTGTAAATTAAGGTTGTCGTGCGTTTGATGTATTTACTAGCCAATATTCTTTGCATATAACATTATACAAGCAATAATTAAGCAACAGCTAAGCAACATTCAATGCTGAAATTACAGATTTTGCTAAGCAATATTCGGCACTCGAGTCTGGCCTTAGTTACTTATATATACAAAAAGGAATAATAGAAAAACATATATAATTCTTAATAGTTATATATATATGTGCAGCTTTTTTCCTAAACATTCTTCCTATAGTATACCGTGAATTAAGTTTAATGTTTCTAACTTTATACGTGGGATGGGAAATACTCCACAAACAAGGATATTTCCTCAGTTCAACGAGAAAATCACCTTATCAACTTCAACACTTTGTTGTACTATGACAGTGGTTTCTGCTTCTTCTTTTTCGTTAACACTGTCATAAGCGGCAGTTTCCACAGAAGATGAAGCTGGACTGATTATTGAACTTGATAGTTGTTGTGATAGAGGTCAAGTAAGCTTTTCTAGGTATAATTTTTGCTGTTGAGAGAATTTTGATTGTTGCTGCACCTGTTAAATTCCTTACTGCTCGAAACGTTACATATAAGGTTGATATGCTAAAATCTCATGTTATGAAGACGGTGCTAAGTTTATAAAATACTGTTCGTCGGGAATCTTTGTTTCTGAAGAATAAAGTCTCAAATAAAGCCTTCCAAACTGTGTTGCGAGGATAGCATTATTCAAAACATCATCATTTCCTAGACATATTTCATCGTTCACTGATTCCATGGTTTATGTATATATTTTTATAAAATAAATTAAATATATAAAATAACTTAAATCATGAACTATAAATTTAATTATTCCGCTGTGTGGAAATTCGCAAGGCAGTTTTAAGATATAAAATAATACTTGTGGTGAATATAATGTGGAATACTGAAAGGTTTAAAAGGAGTAAAAAAAAAATGTTTTTTCTCAATATTTTTTTATTTATTAAAAAGAATAACAAGTTTGTAAAAACAAAGGTTTTTTTAAAACCCTCTGTGATACCTTAAAACTTCTCAATTCTTCTAAATAGTGAAAAAACTGAAACATGCCAAGTAAGCTAGCAAGCTAAACTTTAAACATATTTATTGCTCACATCTATCAACACTAATAATTTTTTTAACTGATATTGAAAATATATTAGTATTATTGGTTTTAAGATTGGTTTAAACGATATAACAAATAACAGCACCTTCTTTGTGTAAACATCAATAGTATATTACCAGGAACCACCACAATAATTGAAAGGAAAAAGTTGACATACATATCACCACCCAAATCTGCAAACGCCCATGTTAAGGTATAATAAGTCAACCCAGTACTGAACCTGAGTATAATAAATATAAAAAATAATAATGTAATATAAAATAAAAACCAATATTAAAAAATAAATTAATAACAACAAAAAAAATATTAACCAATAAAACATATACGATAATTTTTTTGATTAGCTTCAGGGTGCTTAAATTCCTTTCTTTTCTTATACTTTATTAGTATCATTTTTCTTTTCTTAAAAAAAAACTCCCTGTTTTCCAAAGAAACATTTTTTCAGAAAATTATATAAAGACAAAGTAAACAGACCTGCTTTCATTTCCTAAGCATGAATTGTAAATGATTGAAGAATGTTGAACTGAGTAACAAACATTTAGGTTTCTAGCTCAATTGAGTGAAATAGTTGATCAAAAAAATTATGAGTTTATATCTACCGCGAGGTTAATCTCACAATGATGTTTTATTTTACATAATACGTTACTCGCACTAGAGAAGGTGTTCTTATAGATTGTTCGATTTGAGATTAAACCCAATCAAGTC
>JAUZNK010033100.1:0-18487 GCA_035046665.1 Euphysa ruthae
CTTTTAACATAAAATAAATTCTAAATAAATCCCTTCGCTTCCATTTTACTCCATATTGTTTCAGAACATTTTTACAGATGATGAGAAAGAAATAGATAAGATAGCTAGTTATCTCAAGCTAAATAATCCCTAACACATCCAACTAATGGTAAACTTTTAACATAATTTTTCATTAAGAATAACTATACTTAAACAAGTATATAGTATACGTATAAAAAATCAAAATCTGATCTCAAAATAAGAGTACCAAGAGCACGCTTTCCTTTTTTCAAAGCGAAGAGAATAGACTTTGGGGCATGCGCAGAATAAAACATAAATAAAGTAGCGGGGGAAGTATTATAGAAATATTTCTTGTATAACATTTTTTTAGGAATATTTTTTTTAGTTAAAGGAATATTTTCTTTGTTTAAGAAAATTTTTCTAAGATTTTTATTTTTTTTCATTAACGATAAGCATGATTAGGTTGTGGTTGTATTGATGATAAATTATTTTAGATTGTTAAAAGCTTCTGGTGGTTCGAATCCGTACGAGGGCCACTTTTTCTCGGTGAAGCCGCCATCTTATTTTGGGCACATAAAATAGCAGAAATTAGATGATTGCATGCTTGTCCTGTAAACTGTAATATATGTTCCGTAAAAAGAAAAAAGAAAAATATTATTGATAATAATAAAGAACATTTTAAAATTTTGCCTTTTATTCAGTTGTTTCCATAGGTAAATAATAAACATTTTAAGGGAGAAACTTGATGATAAATTTTTAAAATTATCGATTTATTTCTAGATTTCTTTTAAAATCTTATCAAATGCACTAAATTATAATAAATTGTATTGAGATAATTTTTGCTTTCGAAGGTTGTCACATAGCACCTGATATTCCTATGAATTTTGACAAAATGGAGCAATAAGTAATGAAGCGAGTCTAAAAAAAAAGGCTTTTCAAACTACATTTGATGTTACTTACGAACAAGTCGAATTGAACGCAGCTATAGATGGTGTTTTAGCATCAATCATGGTGATATTATATGAGCGTTTTATAAAATTTTAACACAAATTCACATTTGACGCATGATGTAAAAGTGATTTTCTAGACCAAAGTCGCACTTGTCACTTTCATCCCTTAGATCTAGCAGCGAATTTTTTTTTTGTCTTTTTAATTTCTAAGTCTATAAGTCTATTATCCAAAAAGTAAGCCTAAAGTTGAATATGCCAAGGGCGGCGTATCCATATTTTTAACTACTTGTGGTATTTGTATAAGTCTCATAATATTTTGTCCATGATTGATGATTAAATTAAAAAATTATACATCTAAATTACACAACCATCTTGAAATATAAAGAACAAAATATTACAGACAAAAAACAAATAAACATATATATATATATATATATATATATAAATAATAAATAATAAAAATATATTAAATGTTGAGCGCTATTGGATACAAATTTCTAGGTCTACATTATCTAAAATAATATTTGGAAATTGAATTCATTTCAAATCAACAAATTGGGTTGGGCTTTTTAGACACGGTGTTGGAATTTTAGCATTCATACTTGAATGTTATTTTATCCGATATAACATGTTTGCTATTCACTTCAAGTTCTTTAAAATTTTCAAAAAAATACTTGAATAATATAGTTACACAATATCAAAATTGATTTTGAACGAAACAATTTTTTTTTGTAAAGGTAAATGATCTTTATCTATAGAAAGACCCTTTAAATGGCTTATGAAATTTTGTGCAAAAATATGTCATCCATTTCTTAATTCAAATTATTGGACCTGGTGTTGGAATTAAAACATTTATACCTGAATTTAATTTTATTCAATTCAGCTCCTTTCGTATTTATTTAACACTTCATTTCGTTTCTAGAAGATTTTTCGAAATCTTTTTAAAAAGTACTTGAATAATTAAATAAATGAAAATCGACCTGATGTTTTTGATATAAGACTGCTGGTTTAAGAAATTCTGAGGCTCTACATTTTAGTTACCGTTAAGTTAGGTAGCTAGAGTCCACTTCACGTTCAGTCATCCAATCTGTCATATACTACGTAGAAAGTAAAAAACGAGTATCTGCCACACAAAAACAATTTGCTCTTCTAGACTGGAAATTTTCGGTTTAATCTATTGTTTTTTTATTTGGATTTTCTTCAGTTTAAAAAATATCATATAAAAACTAGCCAAGAGGTTTATAGAGATTTTCAGGAAAGCACAATTTCTGTTTGAGTGGCCTGAATATTAACTTTTTTGATTTCTTTAAGAAATGACACTTTTTTGACAAGGAAACTTAAAAGCAACTTAGTTAAAAGAAACTTCATGCAATACAGTCGTAACATCAACTAAAAATGTTAAAACAGCAATTGTGTTCAATGTGAATCTGCTAGAAAGAATCTCGCTTGGATCACATTTTTAATCAGTATTATGTAATTTCACCAAGACAAATGTGCAGAAAAATTATTAAATTGAAATTAACTTTACCTTCCTGGTAAATTTCTGTACATGAAAGTAAATGTCTGACATGACTATCATGAGTTTAGTAATTGTACCAGCCATATCATAACCATATCATATCTTGGATGTGTGGATGACATTTTCCATGTTATTTTTTTAGTGCTGTCATTATCAAATTTAGTTGACAAGCATACTGAACGTTTTCTTCAGGCTTTATAGTAGCCCAAGTTTAAGATAGTCTGTACACAACTTCACTTTGGCTAAACGGTAAAACAAAATAATATTTTGAATAAAATAGACCTTTCAGAATGAAAAAATTGCTTTTGTATATTTAGAAATATAATAAATATTTTCAAAGAAAGAACCTAAAAATTTATTTTAAGCAGCATTTATAAAGGTGTGTACCAAAATTTGCCATATTTTGTAACATTTTTTCAAAAATTAGTTTTTTACGGTTTTTTATTTTAGGTAGTAAGTTTCATCTTTTTACTTAGTATTTTTTGAAAATATACACTCCATTTTGGTCTTTTTAACATGGCAAAAGGAAGTAACTGACAGAAAGACTCTATTTTATTCTGGAAAAAAGAAGCATGTTACTGACCTCATTGGCGGGGACTATTCTTGTCTTGCTTACTTCATAAACATAATATTTTGTCTTTTTTACCAATGGCTGAACGAGACAATCCAAAACCAAATGCATTTTTTTAAATTATTTTGGAATTTATAAAAGTAAATCACGATGAAAGCATCCGGTATTTTCAAGGAGTTGAATTCCAGGTAATATTTTATTAAACTAAATATCTACTGTTTATTTTAGGAATAGAAAGTGTAGTGATTTAGCTTTACATGAATGGGTAACTAGCAAGATATACAAGCCAATTGCAATATCTTCTTTTTATTTTAATTTTTATTTAGATCTGCTAGTACAGAAAACAGTAAATAACAGACCTACTCGAGGTAGATATAGAGGATGAATCAGAATTTGAAGCTGTTAGAACAAGCACAATGTTGGCATGTTCATTACTTATCATAAAAAGAGTACTGCCCTAATCTATTAACATGTTGAATTACGTTCTGGTCTCTACCCAATAATACGTTAAAATGAAAAATTATGTCCAAAAAAAATAAAAAAATCATTAAAGATTTAAAAAAGATGTATTAAACATCTGTGTTAACTTTCTAAACACCAATATTGTTTTTTGATATTTTGACATTCAATCTTAAAAATTTGAAAAATAACGAAAAGCTCAAAAAAATTTTTTTTTTGTCATTCTTACACATATGTCGAAAGTCGATTTTGGTTAAAAGCTGATGATCTTTTAATCACTGAATATATTTTGAGATGTTACCAAAAAGAAAAAAATTTATAAAAGAAAAGAAAAATGGAAGTATAAAATAATCGTAGCCAGCTGCAATAATTCGTGGGGAAAAGCCTGTGTCAAGTACCATCATTTCAGCATATAGATAATTTTGATGGACTGGATTCCATCATTGTCTATGACATTCTTTAACATTCTTTTTAAGCATTAAATTCCACACATAGTTATTAGTTTTTTTATTGGCATAGCGTGAGTTTTTGTTCAAACCATTGCTTGGTTGGGTATGTTATAATAGATATGCTTTCTTTCAAGGTTGTCTAGCTGAGCAGTTAAGTAAATTGGTTTCAGACATCTATGAGTGAAAGTTCCATCTCACCTTGTTTCCAATCTTTTTTTACCATAAGCTCAAATGGGAGCTCAAAGTTAGCACACCAGGACCAAACCCGTGGGCCCTTCTTTGTATATAGTTTATGGCTATTTTTGACCCCACGTCAAACTTATAAACACATGCATTTAAATGTTAGAAGTAATTAATAATGAAGAGTTATTATTTCATAGTAATCCAAAATATATCTTATTCTGTATTTTACAAAAGATTTGTTTCTATATTTTCCTTATTAATCATAAAGATCTAATAAGGAATGTTTATTAATATCTGTTTTTCTAGTAAAAGCTTAAGTGAAAATCAGTGTTTAGTGTAAGTCTATTTGCATGCTAGCATGAGTAGCAGGCAGGCCTAATAATTTGAAGTAGTGTTACAGCGTTACTTTCCAACGACAAACAAGAAAAACACCCGACTGACTTATCAGATGTAGATAATTGTTTACTTCCTAATTTATGCATGTATTCATACATACCCATTTCTCAGCTTTTGCCTTCCAGAAAACGCAGCGCTAATGTGGGGCGAGTCAAAATAAGCTGCATGTAAAAAAACGGGTGAGAAGAATAGGTATGGATAATATTGAATTCCTCAAATTTGTGCGTTTATAATTTTTATGGAAAACAAAAAGACAAAAAATACAAAGCCCAACGGAGCTCGTTTAATACCAGATTATACATATTCCACAATTCATGAGGAAAATGGGGCGGTGAAAGTCGGCCTCTTTGCTGTTCTCCGATATAGTTGGTCTCGAAATAATCTCAAACAGGCTGCTCATCAATGACACAATGTTTGCGAAGTTGATCGAAAGCAAAAATTTTGTCTTGAACTGGGACGAGGCTAAGCGCTGGTATAATGCGAATATTACCTCTAAATACTGGATCTGTACGGTGTATATGTTGCAACCCAATGTCTTTTACACGTCCAGATTAGACCTTGAGTGATAGCGTTATTTTTCAGCAATTCTGCTTTAGATAACATATCGGAATATCCATCCCTTTATTCGGTAATAATGCTAATTGTCCGAGTATATATGTATGATTTTTTAAACCATGGACCGTGTATAATTAAATAAATTGAAGTGACCCATCCATGAACCAGTTGTTCGAGCTCCCGATGAAACAAAAATCCTCATTGCTTCCAAACACAGTTATATAGTCTGGAGATCGATTATAATATACAAGCAGCTGCTGACTACCCAAGGTAGCCATAGCATACTTCTGTGGTATGGCAAATTGCGTGTTGTGAGCATCAGTTACTCGTGGGAAATTACGTCTCACATCTCTTCATAGAGTTTGCTCTCGGAAGCCGCGCAACAGTATTTCCTTGGAGTCCGGCTACGTTAGCTGCAAATATGCTCCGCGTAATTTCTACCGTGCTGTTTCATTATTGTTCTTGCATTCAAAAATTCAATACCCTCTGGCTGTTTTGTTGTTTTTGAGCAATGAATAAGTCTGTAGCATCTTGTCATTGCATCCATACCCACCTCGTCTCTGAAAACATTCCCAATACGTGTTTTGGTTGGTTAACGTTTAATTTTTTTATATAGAAACCCATCTTTACTTAAATTTTTCTCCCTTTTTTTCGTTCAATAAACTTTGTTTCAATTAAAACTTACTTCACTTATTTCTCTTACGCTTCGCTACTTGTTAGTGAGACAGCTGTTTTTATTATGTGAAAATTTCTTAATTTCCAAGAACTAAATTCTGTTTATCTCTGAGGTATTTGGTTATGTTTCGAAATCTGAACACGTATTATTTCATTTTATTATATTTTTGTATTATTTAAAAATAGATATATACTCTTGTCTGCGGAACATTTTATTTAGATAATATACGTGCAAAAGTGCATCATGTGAACACGTGCATAAATAGGGCCACGAAATAAATTATTAATTAAAAATTATCTGCATTTGATAAGTCATCCGGGCATTCGTCTGGTCGGGAATGCGTCCGGGAATCAGTCAGGAGGAATATATAAATTTTTCTGTAAACAAAAGTAAATTCCATCTGTTAATTAATTTTCTTTGAATACACTCATAAATTGAGAATATATCTCACGGTGACTTATAAGGAGCAAGTCCCATCTGGGCTTTAAATTATTAGCTCGTATATTTTATAACAATAACTCTTGCTGTCTTTTAGAATTTGGTTGTTTTTAAATTGGTTAGGAAATTTAAAATTTTTTTGCGTGAGCAAAAAAGCGAGCGTAGCGAGCTTTGAAGCTAGAGCTCATTTTGCAACAACGTGAAAAATTCTCTATATTTAGGGAGTTCTTTTTTTCTGACTCAGCAAATTTTTCAGCCGAAGTTAGGCATAAAATTCGTGCCTAAATTTGTGCCTATTTTTTCTCGCCTTCCCATTTATTTATTAAAAATATTTCGACAGTAAAGAATGATTAAATCGAGATAATACTTACGAAATAAGAACCAAATTATAATTAATTTCAATACTGTCCACGGAAAATTTTATTTAAATTTTTACCAAAAAATCGTTAAAATTCCATTCGAATGTAAACATTAAATTTCAAGATTTATTTCGCGACTTTACAAAGAAGGGTGTTGCAAACTGTGAGTTAAATTTAAAATTAATTTTATGTTGAAATATATTTTTATCGGTTTTTATATTTTTTTTATAAGCTATTCTTCCAATAGATCAAAACCAAATCAAAAGTAATTTCACCATTATCGATAGAGAATTTATTTCTATTTAGCTATAGGTATTTATTGTATATTAATCACTAGTAGCTTAAAAAATTTGTTGCTTGTTGAATTCGGTTTCTTCTATCATCAATTACAATATATCATTTTTAACTTTGGCTTGCCAACAAGGTTGCCATGCTTTCGCAAACCTCTATATATTGATTTAAATTTTATTATCCAATTATCTATTATACTATATTAGAATATTAAAACTCAGTTGGAACAATAGCAAAGGATATAATTATCTATCCTTGATAATGTTTTGAGGTATGCGGAAGTACTTTTTCTTTTGTAAAGTTAAATGAATTGATTACGATAAAAGATATACGTATATCTTTGAATACATGATTTAGAACATCTTTAAGAAAATATATCAGCATAACTGTTGTTTATGAGTTCAAATTTTAGTTTGATATCATAGTGATTCGGTTTTTTTTTAAAAAAGAAGAATTTTTACATTTTTCGTAATTAATCTTATTGATTAGAACATTATTTTAGCTAATGCAGACCGCTGAAATACATAGAGAATGTAATATTTTGCTCAACATTTTGAAAAACATTAGGCATGCGATATGCGACATGCATTATTTTTATTGTGTTATTTTCTGGTAGGAAAAATAGCACAGAGATCTTTGAACTTGAAGAAGAAATAGCGCAGGAAATATTTGAAGATATCAAAAACTATGAGAAAAATAACTCGACTGGCGAGTTATGTGACGTTAAGAATATCTATAAGTTTAAAAGCAACGATCTAGATCATGTATTTAGAATTTTACATAGGATGGCAAACTTTTGGATTTTTAACTATCAAAAGGTAATTGTGGATGGTTTGTTTGGAATTCGAGTTGCAGAAGGAATGCTAATCAATTTGCTGGATAAACTTGACAGGAAAAACATAAATTATCGAAAGGTTTCATCACTTCACAGCCATATTAAAAGAGCTGCTGATAAGGTGTGGACATATGCTATGTATAAGAATTATTCTTACACTAACAGCTTCCTCAACTTGATATCTCAACCTTGCAGATATATGAGAAGTTTACAAAATGTCGACGCATCTTTATTTTGGGATAAATCAAGGTTAAAGTATGGTAAGTATCATTTGTTTATTTTTTTTTTTTATCTTCACAAAGTAAAATCTTAATTACAATATGCATCTGTGTAATATATGCGACGAAAACTTTCCTACCAGTGATAAAAAAGAGAAAAAAGATAAAAAAAAGGCAGCGGAAAAAAAAGAAGAAGAATACCAAAGTATCGACAAAGAAAAAGAATAAAACTACTGGTTATAAAACTAAATAACTTGATGAAATAATGCATGCAAATCTTTCTCTCGTTGTTATAAAGTATGGTTGCAACGTTACTATTGTAAATGTAAATTTAATGTAAATTAATAACATTCACATCACATCACATTTACGCAATTATATGCAAATCTTTCTCTCATTTTTATAAAGTAGGTTTGCAACGGTACTATCTGTGAATTTAAGTCCATTTACATGATCAAAACATAAAACTGTCCAAAACACTAACTTTCCAAAATATCGTAACCTCGTAAAAATTAAAAGTGCAAATCCATAGCAAACGCATTCAATAAGGCTATCAGAATTTGTTGTATATCGGGAGTATCAAGACAAAAATTAACATCAGCTTATGTCGAAGTATAGTAATGAATAAATTATGTAGTTACTAAAAAAACTGATTTATCACAAAGAAGATTACTACTGTGAATAATTGAAGAGAGCGGAAAATAATTGATAGATGTCGCTCATTTGTTGCAACAACAAGAGGTTTTAAAACAACGATTTAAATGTTATTCTTAGAAATATAAAACAAACTGGAAAATATGGTACGTGGACAATGATTCGCTTTTGAAAAGACCTCAAAAAACTTTAGTATAATAGAACTTTTCATAGTATGAAACAAAAACCAGCTCAAATTTTAATGATTAATTGATATTTAATATTTGGTACTTTACCCAAAATTCTATGTAATATTTGTGACGAAAAACTATAAAAATGCAAAATGTATGAAGTAAGTCAGTTAGTACATTGAGGGGTATGGACATGGGCACCAACGAAATTAGTAACATGCTAAAAACTTATAGCTACTTGCAAAAGTGCATTTAGTGAAATTTTCTTCGTTCATGTAAGAATACATCAAGTTCAATATTAAGCCTCTCACTATTTATTATCATAGTTTTAGAAACTTAGCCAAGGGAAATTGGATTAGGTTCCCCAGAAGAGTTGTTCAATGGAGACGATTTAGCATTAGTGGTAGCAATATAGGGAAAGTTAAAAAAGAAGGTAAATTCCATTGTGACATCTGCAGAAAAGGTGTACGTAGTGCTTCAGGCTATTATCGATTAGGCAAGTAGTGAATGCATAAGTAAGACTAAAACCAGATTTACAGTTTAAATGTAGAATTTGCTTAGAAAATGGGACACTGGAGACTATGGCAGTAAATTTCAGAGACAAATAGTGGTAGCAGATTGTCACTTCTTGAGTAAGAGCAGTTAAAGCAAGTTTAGAGAGTTGTTACCTTTGTAAAAGGCTGTCTTTTATTTTAGAAGGTAGATTATATTCAGCCGGTGCACGAAGTATAATGATTTATGGGAGCGAGACTTGGCTAGTAAAGGAAATTTACTTAACCAGATCGGTAAGAAATAACGCTAGAATGTTCAGATGGATGCACTAGGTTAGGTTGAACGACCGAATGTCTAGAAGTGCTATAGGAGTTAAAATTCCATCCAGGCTTTATATGTTTATAATACCATCATAAATTAATTCTAACATGTCTCACGTTTATCGTTATCATAAAAATCTAGAAATTTATATCATAGAAAGAATGGCCTGTTATGGCTCAACAAAATATTTCTTACATAATAATCACCATAAAGTTTCGAAATTTAGTCTTTTTTCGTTTACTCTGAAAGGTGTTGTCTATGAAGCTCAGAATAAAGAGCTGATGGAAATGATTGCATTCAGTTTATTTGGTAGTTTTCGCAGAGTCTAGGAAAAGTTAATTTGAAAGTTTGAGAAGTGAAAGAAAGGACAAAAAAAAAAAAGGATTTGTTGTGTTCAAAAGAAATGCAGTGGCTTTGCAGTAAGGTTAAGTTTAAGAACTAACATATAATTTTTATGTAAGCGCTGTAAAATATGAGATTATAGCCAGTGCAGCATTTCCAACTTCAGTGATGCACAGCAGTGTCTCATTAAAGATAGTTGAAAACTTCTGATAATTAGGTGATACTTTGGATAATTAAGTCAGCATCAGATTATTGATGATTCAAGCTAGATAAAAATTAGTCGTATGACGATTATGTCAGAAGTAAAATTCTATATGGAAGAGAATATACTTTTATCGCTTGAAAAGGAATGATACCATAATGATTAGTTGGTGTAACACCTACCTGAGGGAGAGAAAAAGTTTGGATGAGATAAAAAGAAGTCTATGTTATTCAGATCTGGGGGTTAATTTGGTTCAGTCGCTTTTAGAGAATGGAGCAATATAATTGGGTAAGAAAATTTAGAGAAATAATAGTTCCGAAAGCAAAAATAATATGTAATAAGGATAAGTTTACCGCAGAGAAAAATTTGAATTTAGACCTAACAAGGTCTATGTCAGGTTAGAAGATAGCCATAAATATACCCTTTTCAGCCCATGCTAGCACAGAAAACGTTTGTTGAAATGAAAATTTTGATAATAATTATAACGAAGATGACGATGATAGCTAATAAGTAACTAATATAACGACCCTCTTTTTGTGTTTTTGAGATCTATACCATAATAAGACTTAGCAAATCTATGAGCAGTGCTTTTATTCAATCATACTCATTAGTGTGCTATTCTCTCTTTGCAGCTCTAGGTCCGTGTTTTGCAGCGCATTTGGAAATTTGAAACCGTTCTTTATGCAACCATACCTGAAAAGAATTATTCCTTTGTAAAGATAGTAGCAACTGGTGATTCAAATTTCACGTACACTTTTAACATTTTCCATGGAAAAGGTTCTGGTAAATATGGAAAGACGCAGCTTTGAATACACATATTTGTTCATAAAACATATTAAGATATTTTAGGGGACCGGACCATTACAAAACACCGTTTTAACCAACGTTATGGCTACGTTTTCATGTTAGACTACTTCAATTTTTTTTATAAAGAGCGATAAATAAACAACTACAACAACTATTAAGCAGTTAATAATCAATTTATCCAAAAATTTAAGAAAATTAAACTAAGAAGTCTTTTGCTCGGTGTTTAATAGATGTTTAAACAAATAAAATAGAATATTTTCACTAGGTTTAGATGGAACGGAACGTTTAATAGTCAGTCTCATGTTTTTATCAAGAATTTTGTGTTTGGGATTTGCAAGGTTGCGCTGAGGTTTTCTGAATGGTCAAAGACTAGCCTTGAAAAGTGAATCCCATACACGAGGTAAATGTATTAATTTGTTTTTCAATTCTTCCAGCTTTTGCTCTTATATCAGGATCAGATGTATTTCTTGGTTCGTTACACCAACGAACCATCTCAATAATGGACTTGAAATTTTTCGAGATAGAATGAAGCGCCTTCGTTACTACGGTCCATCTAGATGTGCAGAATTTGAATTATCAAGGGCAAGATTTAAGTTCTCAATATTTAGATCTTCTTGTTTAATAATATCATCAGGCAATCAGCTTATAGCTCGATACTGCTCAGTACGTTTGTGGGCGTGGTTAGCCAAATTTAGGAAAAATCTTACGCACTTGTTTCTTGAGCTTTTATAACTGTCTTTAAGCAATTTGTTAACACCTAAACACCAGGCTGAACATGCAAAGTCAAAAGACAGTTGAAAGTGCGTTGCAAAGATAATGTTTTATAGCTGGCGTTAAAAAGATTGTTTGCAGTATAGAAATCTAAGTTCAGCATTAATTTTATTTTGAACATTATGGCCTATTCCCTCAAGGTTTGATCTAATGTACACCCCAGGTGTTTGGCTGAGGTATCTTTGATATAATTAGAATGCTTTAAATTCAATGGATCTGTTTTCTTAACTTTCATTTTTGATAAAAGAAAAACTTGCATTTTTTCTTAATCTGTCTGAAGCGCACGACCATGCTGGTTCCCAACAAACCACTCACAAAGATTGCTTCATTTTTTTATTATTATTGTCACTATTATTACGGAATATTTACAAAATACAGGATGTTCGACCTATGAGGTATACTCAAAACTTATGAAAATTTTAATATCAAAAGAGTCCTGTATGGATAAAAATGAATAAATTAATATAAATTATGAAAAATTATATATATTTAAAAAGTATAAAACTATAGATGATACAAAATAGAAAAGTGGCACATTTGTGCTACCGAAAACAATGAGTGTCAAACGGTAATATTGAACTCATGATTGGGACACTAACCCGCTGTTTTGAAGGAACTAATGCAACAATTGAGTAATGATCAAATTGACAAGTAGTTAAATAACTTAATTGTTAAAAGTATTAATTATCAACTTCAAAGTAAAATAAAATTTAAGATAAAACTAATAATTATTTTTAAGTAATTCTTTAAATGTGTGTGTACTTTCAGCGGATCGTATTTTTAAGGGAAGCTTATTGAAAATGTCCACCGTAGAAATCGAAAGCTTTTCGTATTATCTCAGATTCTTCTTTCGGTAATTGAACTAATTTTCCATTGTTTCTTATTTTGTTATTTAAAGATGAAAGTTTAAATCAATTATGAAAGTTTTCATCGTCGTGAGGCGTTTATAAACAAATGTGAAGAATCGTTGACGTTTTTGGTACCAGGTCAGCATTAACTATCCTGGATACTTTTTTTCCCAACCAGGTAATACGGTCCCAGTTGGTGTTTGTCAGACACACTGTAGTGATCAAGAAGGCGATACGTAAAAATTAGTAAAGTCATCGCTCAGTGTATACAAAAGGCTGTTTTTCGTTTATAATGAAACGGATCCGATGTAATATATTTACACAAGCGGAGGTTTTTTTAAAAAATGGTTAGACATGTTTAGAATGTTATTTACATTTAAAATAAGGTATTTGTAAGAAGTTGTCATGTTTTACAAATATCCTTGGTGTTCAACTTTGATTGAGTTATCTTTCAGCTTTTTTAATTTTGCATTGGTGCTGAACACGACAAATTCAGTTTTACCCTTCTTCTCCCTAAGCCGATTACATATGTTGCTGAAGTCAACATTAAAAAGTTTTTCAGCTACCACAATGCCTTCATGTGAGATGGACACAACTGTGTCGAAAGGATACTCAATATTCTTACAGTGAGAGAGGATATTTGTTGACTCTTTGAAACCAAGTAGGACCAATAAAGATCCAACGATTGAACCTTGTGGTACTCCACATGTAATGTAATTAGGCGAAGATATCGTGTCATCAAAAAGAAATGATTGTTGACGCAAGAATATGTAGTTGGATAACCAGAACATTGCTATTCCGGAAATTTTGAATTTTGGGAGTTTGTTTATTATGGATGCTTGGCTAATGATGTCAAATGCCTTACCAAGTTTGATATATATTGTACCTGTGTATGTTGCAGAGTCTAGAAATTTTCTAACGTCGTCTAAAAATAGTGTAGTTGCAGTTTCAGTTGAATGTTGGTACCGGAGACCAAACTGGTTTTGCGACATAAGTTTATTTTTTTCAAGATGCACACCTCTTTAGTACTTTAGTTGATGTTGCTAAAACGCTGATAGGACGGTAATTCTTCTTTCCATGGACTGGAATAACGTTAGCATGCTTAAAAGTTTGTGGCATTACTCCGGATGACAGGGAGACATTTAAAACGTGAGTTAAAAGTTTTTAAACAAAAAGCGCCACATCCTTTAAGAATCTCGGTGGAAGATTTTTAGTTCCCGTCGACTTGTTTGCTTTAATTCATTTCTCGTTTAAAAGGTTCGTCAAGCCTCGGACAAGGCTTGTCTTTAACTCTTTTCAAAATAAAAGGTGCATGTTCTTTCAAAGTTCTCAAGAGAGTGTGTTTCAAATATTTCCAAGCTTCATGTACATAGTTCATAGTGTGTATTCATAATGTGTTCTGTCCCAGTTATGACTCAGAAGATCATTATTTAAACAGTTTCCGCATTGAATTATTCTTGGTTTACATTTGACGTTGTTTGCACAGTAGTTTCATATAATAAGATGTGTAATGGTTACTCTCGGTCGGTATATGTATTAGCTTCACCATGAAAACAATAACAACACGAATTTAATTTAATAAACAGTTTCTGTTTTCGTCGTTATAGGCGGTAGATAAAACGGATATTGTAAAATGTCATATGTAAACAATAGCCTAATTTTAAAATATTGGAAAAAGTCATTAACATAGGACAAAAGCAAAAAATAGTCCAAAATTGATCTCTGAGGGACCCCACATTTCTATATTTCTTCATTGAAAAGTTCTTTACCGATTTTAACATTGAGTTTTCTGTTTGCTAGATAGGATTTGAAATAAGAAACTAAATTTTCTGAAAAACGCATTGACTTTAATTTCTCAAGCGGAATACTGTGAATTGACTTTCAGTGAAAAGGGTAACAGCAGGGTAACAACAGGGCAACAGCCGGACCGTGTTGATGAATTCATTTCAAAAAACTAATGCTGCCCAAAGACGCAAAACACGCGTTGTATGACAAAAATTATAAAGAACTTTTAATTCCTTGGACAACAGGGACTTACGTCTCCTTGATGATGGCGATGAAAAACAGGATAAGATAACTTTTACTTTTTTTATTAAGAGCATAAGATGGCCTCGTATTACAGATTTTGATCGAAAAAAGTTATATGATCTTCATATTATGTATTGAAACATCTTTAATCCCTGAGTATAAAGTAACCTTTCAATCAGGACTAATGCTTTCCCAGATGACTGGAAAATTCCCAAAATCACTCCTTAATTTAAAAAAAGGTTGTAACTGGGGCAAAAAGCTACAGGCCAATATCT
This sequence comes from Euphysa ruthae, assembly GCA_035046665.1. NCBI lineage: Eukaryota > Metazoa > Cnidaria > Hydrozoa > Anthoathecata > Corymorphidae > Euphysa > Euphysa ruthae. The sequence continues at coordinate 14,810 of JAUZNK010033100.1, forward strand.
TTGCAGATAATTTTATCCAAAATCTTCAAAAAATTTATTCATGGTTAAACTAGGAAATGAAGAAGAGGATATCTTATAAATATTCCAATCAGGACATCAAAAAGGTTTTTCAACTTTCTGTAATGTCTCTATGAAAAAATTACAAAAGGTTTTGAAAAAAAGGCCTATCACAATAGAATGATACTTATCGATCTTCAAAAAGCTTTTGACACAACCTCTTTCTTAGTGTCAATGCCTAGTAGATTGCGTTTGTTGGCAAGTGCGCAGGTATGGCAAATCAATAAATCTCTCTGTATTTGGTAATTCAAAAATACAATCTCCTTTGCTTTCATACATATTTTTTCATTTTTCATTTCTAGTTCTGCGATAAAGTTACAGTCATTGGCGTAAAATGTTTCCTCTGAAATGTTAATTCCAATCTTTTCAGCCCATCTAGGATCTACAGCTCAAAAGTCAATCAGTTTTCGATGTATCTCATCTTTTAATCGTTGTATCATTATTGTTCAAATATAACCTGAAGAAAGGCTCTGTAATAAACCACAAGGAGATCCAACGTTGGATTCAATAGTAGCAACTTGGGTATTTTCTGCAAAAAAAAAAACGAAGCTCGTTACGTTTACATCTGGATATCATTTTGCAGTAACGCGAAAAATTACCTATAGTAAGGAAGTTTTTTTTTTGCTGACTCCGCATAAAAATCGGGTCGATTTTTGAGGTGAAATTCATGCCTATATTTGTGCCTTAATTCGAGCCTCTTTTTTCATAATTTTCCTCGCCTTCCCATTTCTTTGTTAATAATATTTGAAAAACAGAGAATAATTCAATCGAAACAATAGTTACCAAATCAAAACCAAATCAAAATTAATTGAAATACTGTCGACAGAAAATTTTATTTCAACTTTATACAAAAGAATCATCAACATTTCATTCGAATATTCTTAAACATCTATTGTTTTAATATTTAATTTCTTATCTTTAAACACGAATGTTTTATATTTTCCATTCGAATGTAAAAATGTATTGTTTTAATATTTAATTCCATGTTTTTAAACAAAAACTGGTGTTTTAAGAACGGTAAGTCAAATTTAAATCCATTTTAAATTGAAATATATTTTTAATTAAAAACTTTTATCTAGGATTTTAACAATATTTTGAAAAATTTATCTCAATAATTGTGTCAAATATAATTGACGTGTCAATCCCTGTAAGTAGAGATGGCTACATCTTGTACTTTGTGATTTGGACTTCTTTGTCATTGCTTACAAAATTAAAAGATTCAATGAAGATTTAAAATCTTTTGTAAAATCATTAAATGTGAATTCAAAGTTAGTTCCAGGCCTCATTTTTTCCCCATATTTATCCCTTTTTTACAGCCTGTTACTAAGAGTGTGCTATGAATGCAAAATAAAACTTTTACTGTAAACAATGATTTTAAACATGAAAAAATATGATTTATTTTCCTGTTGAAAATAATAATACAATAAATTCAATTAGTGAAATAGATCATAGGGTTTTCATATATATAGGGAGAGTTTATGTTTAACTACGAGTAAAATATGTTTTTATTTCAGATGATTTTGACGAAAGCGTGAGTGATGACTGTCTTCAACAAGTGCTTGGTGAATTGAATTATAGAAACTGCACCATAACAAAAGCATGTCTGGAATATGAGACGTCCAAACTCAATACACGTTATCGCCTTACACACCAAGCCTTGTATTTCATTTTTGCTGAAAATAACGGTACATATACAATTTACTATAAACTAAACATTTTTATAATGTAGCTTTACGTTGCTTTTTTTTTAGGTGTAGTATTTGTTCTAAGTTATGTCAAAAATTAGGTTATTTGTATCGAAAATAATGATGTTACATTCATTATCCATCTCCATGACCTCAAAAACTTTTCTGACGATTGCTTCGTACATCAATATGTAAGCTCTAACACCACTATTGTACATTTTTCCGCACAAAACCTTTTTGACTGAGAGTTTTCTCTGCTACCGTGCAACTTTGAATAAGAATGTCGCATGTTCCAGCATCCGAAAGCAAACCTCTTACTAAGGATGTGTTTGTACTAAGAATTTGCATGTACTTCATTAACATATGAAACATGCCCATCATAAATACCATGTTTTTGAAATTTTGTTCCTTTTTCCATTTTATCTCTATTCCTTTCGAGTAGACGGCTTGGTCAAACACACAAACCAGTGTCTCTAACTAGACTCCATAATCTTTAATGCTCGCATCATTAGAAATTAACATACCTGGTAGATTGTTGAAATTTCTGTTGGAGATGGATATATGCAATTAAGGTAACTAATATTCAATTTTATAAGGTCTTTTCACACATAAGGATTTGAAAACCCGTCTAGCTAGGGATAGATGAATTGCTGCTGTTGTAACTCATCAGACACCATAAAAATCCATAAAAATTACGCTTATTGGGATCATGTATAATAAAGTCGCTTGTTATATTTTCGAGAATCTGAATGGATGATGATGGTTCAATGGGTTTACTTTGAATATAGTTTATGTTGTTGCAGTGGCCTGAGGTGTATAACATCCAGATTTTTCTTTTCTTGAGCATTCTGAACTTATATCTGAGTCTTGATGGGTCAAAAAAGATGCAGTGTCGATGAAATCATTAATCTCTTCATGCAATTAGTAGGGTACGTCAAGGAGGTTAATCCGAATTTCTTTATCACAGAAAATAGATTCGGTCTGACTAAACTGATTAGTACTACAAAAAAAGTTTTGTATTGTTTGTACGTTTAGAGCTTTTGAATAAGCAAAAATCGTGGAAGTCGCATTGGAACTCAAAATTCGGCGTGTAGGTAAACCAAGGAGTTCATTCTAAAAATAAATATAATGTAAACCAATATCACAAAATATTTAAAACAAAAATCAGAAGGGTATGTTATTTTTTATCATCAGTTAAGAAGTTAACTTGGTCCCCGTAGTCAAGAACGAATTCTTGGAAATTTACCACCAAAAAGAAAAACATCTCACCAAAATTTGGCAACGTTTCAGTAATAAAACGAGACCTACTTGTAAATCTCTTTTTTTTTTCTTTTTTTTTCAATTTACTCTAATTTACTGATTCATGTAAAATCATTTTTAGGTGGGACCAGCCCTTTAAAAAAGTAAAGAAAAATATGCATGCCTGATATAATGCGTAATATAATGTTTTCTGTCTTTAAGTGAGAATTTTAGTTTATTTATTGCATATTAACAAAGGTTTCTAATCACAAAGGAACTTTAACGTTAACTAAACAGAGAAGAAAAAAATGAAAGTTGCGTTACATGAGTTTCTTACTCCTAGGTATGCAAGTCTTCCTGTAGTTCTGTAATAGGTTATCTGGAGTAAAGCTTGTGTGTATTTTGGATGATATTCTGCTCAAAATTAAAAAAATTTATTTAAAAATTACAAAAAGACATCGACATTTTTATCACCACCGAGGGGAGCTGCGCGGCATATGCTCAATTCATACGTTTAAAGTAGTGTTTGTTAAATATAAATGTAATCACTGTAAAAAATAAACGTAAAATGACGTCTTTTAAATAAGTTCTTTGCCTCGTTTGCGAAATCTAGAGCATCTAAGGTAGATAGATAAGTTTTCCAATGGTATACGACATGATTTTTTTATACCAATATGGCCCCAATCCCAATGGCTCT
>JAUZNK010033111.1:0-18487 GCA_035046665.1 Euphysa ruthae
ATATATGTCTTCATGCTTGCGATTTGTTCAATAAAACACCCTTTTGCTGAAGTGTTTTGCACCAAGATGTACGTAGTCGGCTACAGCGTCCGGAGAGATATAATCCCCGGGCCTCTTGCCCACACTATGATAAACTTCGCTTTAGAGTTGTGGCCCCAAGACTGGAAGATGGCGTTGCGGTTTGCTTTGGTTCTCAGCACTGGACCTGTGAATCTCCATTTACATACAACAGAACTACCCGAACTGACTCAATCTGCGTGTTAGAGATTGATAGACCTACTCAAATACAAGGCTCCGTTAGTCGTAATCGGCAATATTGAAACACAAAACGAAACCTTTAAAGTCTAAAAAGGTTGATTTTGTTATCAAAATAGCTTACCATGGCCTTGGAGGATTTCAGGGTATTGCCGAATGCCATTCGAAACTATTAAATGGCGCTGCCTCAAAGGAGAGGTTCAGGGTGTGGTTATCTTACAAAGTGGTCGAGAGGTATATGCAGACACGGTCTCCTAAGGGGTCTATGCCCATTTTACAGAAATGCCATACCATTGACCTAGAACTTAGTGAACGAAACTACTGTGGCATTTATTAGCATATAAAAGAACGGACCGCTTGTATGGCCAAGCAAGTTCATGGTTGAAGACGGGCATGAATTCAAGTGAGTAGTGAGTAAGTTTATGTCTTAGCATAGGGTTCGAGTCCATCAAGCACAATCAGGCCATCACAGATTGCAGACTTTCCTGGAGTCCTTTAATCGTCGTCTAGATGAGCGACTGTTTAGGGAGCAGGCAAGACTTTGTTGTCATACAATCAATACTTTTTGTTTGCAGCGTTACTCATTTCCAGAGAGGTGTGGCAGTGAATTTTTCTTTGTCTTTTTTCTATTTTCACGACCCTTCTCTCTGTCTTCGATCATATAGCGCTTCAACCATGCATTGATCAAGGCGATGTTTGGGTGCTTGTAGAACCGAAGCGACTATAGAATCCCGGATTTCGGTTGGAGGAAAGACACTCATAATCTGACCCATCAACCTCACACGCGAGACTGCAATGCTTATCCAACCACTGAGGCTATAGTCTACCATGATCAACAGGCCCAGAGGGCTGATGATTGTTTTTCCCTGGACACGATGCACTGTCTTCCAAACTGCATATTTTCTTTGGAGTTGGAGCCCTTTCTTGACTATCTGTAGAGGCACATTAACGATCATATAACTTTGCAGACGTAAGTAGCTTTATTGTGGTCACGGATAATAATGCTAGAATCGTCAACATGCATTTTCCAACAAACAGGACATTGAAATCTCTCTCGGGAAAACTGATCTTTGGTCTGATACCAATGCTATAAACGAACTCGCGGGCAATAACTTATTTCATATACATAGAGTCGAGTAAGTCTCTGAGCCTTGGAGTAATGATCCATCCTTGGTTTTTACGCAGATGCTACCTTACCCGACCGACAGTTTCCGGATTAACTTTTGGATAAAACATCCCTGCAGAGAGTTTTACTGCAACATTTAGGATGAGGACGTTGCTAAGTGGCACAGCTTCTATGTTCTCTCGACGCATCATGATCTATACCCATACTCATGCACAATTTTAATTGCATTATCAACCCCTCCCATAGAGACATTTTGGTATGCTAGATAGGTTACTCGCATATCTAAATGTGGCATCACGGCTGTTCCATACTTTAGACTCAACCTGAGTCACCTTCCAATCGCCTCTGTTTTTCATAAGTTTTTGCCTTATATCTTCCCTATCGAGCCACTTTCCGAAAAGATAGGCTGTAGCACCAGCCATTGAGTGGATGGTTGTGTGGTATTCTATGTATAGCTCTTCCGGTATATCATATCGAGAGTCTGTCCCAGTTTCCTCTATAAATGCTTCAGTAATTGCTCTGGATGAAATCGTGACCTCCATAGCGAACCATCGCTCCCCACAAGAACCTGACTACACTGCAAGAGTCTTATGGTTGAGGGAATGGCCCTAACTGCGAATGCGATTAATATCACCCTCGTTCTCTGTTAAATATTTTTTTGCGCTGCAGTAGTCCGAATTCATTCGTTGTCGCATGAAAAACAAAGATTGAGCAAGGCCTGTTTGGCAAACGTCGTCCAATGGGGGTCATTTTCCATTTTTGGCGGGTCGATTGGAGTTACTGCCATGACATGATTATTATGAAAAGGCACAAATACTTTTGTGTGAATATTGTATTTTTTGCCATCACATAAGGTATTACCCAGAGCATCGATAGCAATCGATTTAATTTTGAGGGCAGTTTTAAGGGCGAACATATCTTTTCGAAGCATTCTAGTATTCGCCGGCGTTTGGATATCAACCCAATACCTGCTCGGTATCTTCCAGGAAGTGATTGAAAACGTAGCGAATGAAACAATTTGTGAACTCGCAGTCTTTTTCTGCTTCAAAAATCAACATTGTTTGGCCATACTTATGGGAATGCGGCCGAAGCTCATAACGAATGTAGGTCAGATATTCCCAGCCAGATATTCCCCATATTTGCCGATCAATGCCATGAAGAGCACCGGCGCTGATCTGATCACTGCGAACCACAGTTTCTTAATGCGGTGGTCAGAGACACCTTCTTCTTTGGTCATCGGTGTTAGGGTTCTTTAGCTGATTTACTTACAACAGTGAATAACTTTTAGTGTTCGTCTGAAACCAAAGACTGTAACAATTCCGAGGCCATGTCTATGGTTAATATAAGATCTTTTTTTCAACCGAAGCCGAATAAATCTCGCCTTTTTTCGTGATACCTAGCCCTCTTGCTACCAGCCGCATGTCGAATCGACGACCATCAACACCTTCCTCTATCTCTTTCCGGTCGATTATATTCCCTTTCTTGATGTAGCTTCAGTCTGGGAAGAGCACTGGGGTGTTTTCGACAACTAGAGCGTGATATACTTCCAGATCAAGTTGCAGTTGGTGTTTTTCCCTCTTCACACATGGCTTAATCCCAGAAAACTGGAAAGGCTTCAACAGCCTTTTCTTAACAACTTTGAGTATTTGAGGTATTTGGAGTATTTGAAATTGGTATTATAATTTTTGACCTTTTGATAAAAATTAATAAATATCTACAAGTCAAAACCAATAGTATTTCTTTTACTTTTGGTTTCGATTTCAGATTCTTGGAGGGTCACAATCCAGTAAGGTAGTTACTTTTTTCAAGGAGATATTAACTTTAAGGAGTCTTTATTCACCAGTTTAAAATTACTGATGCATCATAATTTTGGGAAGTTAAAAATTTCGGAGACACTGGCATATTGACACTAACACAGATCCATTGCTCAAAAGGAAATTTTACTATATCTGTTTTTTCACTGAAACATAAGGACATGTGCTTAAAATTGTATTGTAGGAAGAAGTTAATTTAATGAAAACTTTGTATGTTTGATAAGATAGTAGTAGCCTTGTATATAATGTCACTTGTAAGGCGCTTTTGTTGGAAAGGATATTTTTCTTTATTGTTTCAATGGCACCATTTCAAATCAAGATTTTTCAGGTTTTGATTGTGCGAATCTTTTACTGATTTAATGATTAGACCTTGACTTTTTTCGATTGTAGCTATATGCGATGCAATTTGCTGTGTCGTGGGAGATGTTTCTCTATTAATTCAACGAAATATTTTCTTAATTTTGTGTAAAAATATTTACTATAGGATGGGTTAAACAAGATAACCTTTGCATTATATTCTAATTCGTAGGTGTATCCTGATTTTATATTTTATTAGACTATATTTTATTTCGAAAATTTATCCTAATTAGCACAGCGCTTCTTTATATATAGGGGCAGATTTTTTTATATTTCTCTTCATACGAGGATAATGTCGGTAGCCTAGCTTCAATTGAAATGGGTAGCCACTTAATGAAACATGGGTGTGATTAGATTCTTCGTGGTTGTAGTTTAGTTATTAGACTTGCAATAAAGACGAAAAATGGAATTATTGAGATTTAGTGATGTAGCAAGGATTTCGATGTTGCGTTTGTTTGTTATGCTTTTTCTATAAAAATTCTTTCTCACACCTTTTTAATTTTTCCAAAGCCAACACGGCCAAACCGTCGTTTCGATAAAGCCTAATGCTTTCCTGATTGTACGATTTCGAAAGCTAAAGCCAACTAACTCACATTGCTTTGCGCCCATCGAACTCGCCCATCATGATGATCTCGAATATAACGCTATTTTTTTTCATCAATGCTTGGTTGCAATTGTAGAGCAAAGATTTCCTTGCACTATCTGTGTTCCATCCTCTGTTATTGCTGCGTAATTTTGAGTGAATCTATAGTAATTGTAATTTTTAACAGGTTCTCTTGGATTGAAGGTTAACAGTCCATAATAGCAAAGGCAAAATATGTGACTGCAAGTGACATACCACGTGTTAGAACACTGTATTGGTGCTACGCAATTTGTTCCAATATTCTTTTTTTTTATCAAATAAACAAACATTAATTATCGCTAATTTCAATACAGCAAACTGGAGTTTCCTTTGCTTTGATGAGAGGCATTTCTTATAAAACACCATCAATCTTACTCTTATGATTTAATTTGTCCATTTCCTAAACTTAATTTATTTGGTAAAGTATGGCGGACCATTGTTAAAGGGTGTTTAATAAATAGATAAATGTTTGCGAAAGCATGGCAGCTTGTTGGCAAGCCACAGTTAAAAATGGTACATGGTAATTAATGATAGAAAAAAACTGCAACAGAATTACACAAACATCAAATTTGTTTAAGCTCCCAGTTATTAATATACAATAAAGCTGTGTCTAAATAGGAATAAATTCTCTGTCGACAGTATTGAAATTACTTTTGATTTGGTTTTGCTCTATTGGAAGAATAATTTGAATTATTTATATATATATATATATTATATAAATTACTATTATTTATTAATATTATTACTATATTAATATTACTATATTAATATTACTATATTCATTTACGAGAATCTACTAAATCTAATTTTTTGATGATTTTTTTTTTTTACATTTGATGGTCTCATTAATAATTCGTCTGAAAATTGTTTATCAGATCATTGCGAAACATTAAGGAACAAAATTATTGATTTTTCCTTCATCCTAAAGTACAATATATTTTCTCGCCGAGAACTTCTCTTCTTGAAATGAGAGAAATCGAGTTGATAGAACATATAACAAATTATAAGTGTTTCGATGAAGAAAGAATAACTAATTTCTAGATCTAATGGCTTCACACTGTAAAACCTACATTACTCATCCAAAAAATTACAAAATAAATATGAAATTGGGATTTTCAGAGATCACTCTAACACAATCATGCGTTAGACATTCAATGAAAGCTATCATGTTTTCTCAGTAATAACTTGCTTTGGTAGCAAAACTTCGAAACAACTGCAACGATTTCTTGTTTAATAGGTGTTTTTAACGGAATTAGGCAAACTCGCAAAATTTTATAGAAGAATACAGCGCTTGCAACCAATTGCTTTTAACACGTACGAAAAAAAACAATCGTTTAAATTTCTTGTTTTTAGTGTTAAGCATTTTCATCCTTTAACAATGGAAGAATTATTATGTAATTCGCCGCTCAAATTTTTCAAAAAAAAACTGAATTTTTAGCAGCTAAAACAGAAATATAATCTTTTTTACTCGAAAATTTTTCCTTTTCAATTAAGGTCATTTATGGAATAAAAAATGACTTAATCTTTTCGACGTCACCATGGGTGCATACGATGGTTCAGAGGTATGTGAATGAGTTGGTTTTTTAATCACGAGTTAGCAAAATTTTATGACAATAATAATATTGGTTTGTATTATAATAACGGTTGTTCGCAGTCCAAAAAGCTTAGATATTGTTATTTAGTAAATTTTGTCAATGATTCAGACGTTAGTTTAAATTGCAATGACACCTCACTCATATCGGTGATATCACAGATCTGACATCAACACGCAAACAAATTAACCACTCAATATTATCAAACAGCTTTCTATACGTCATAAAGTCGCATGTTTTGATGCTATCTTAAGACAAAAAATTTTCATGAAGCTGCCCCTACTACAAAAAACAGCCCAAAAATTTGGCTACGTCTATAAACTAAAATTTCTTCAAACTGCTTGACAAAAATTTCCCACAAGATATGTCATATTATCATCAAAAAACGTTAAAAGCAGCTATAGCTGTATACCCAACATATAGTCCATACTCTCGCTACTTATTTATCTTTTTTCTTTTTTTTTTTTCTCTTTGTTTGATACTTGCTCCTGATTTCCTAATTTAGGATTTTAAGTCTTTTTCGTAAGTACGTTTTGTTTAAAATATATATAGGCTGCCAAGACGTAAATTTACTTTTGCTAAAAAGTCATGAGAAGTTTAAAAATTTGGTATTTTGAAACAATCATCTCCCCTTTATGACTTGGAGCAAGTAACTCTCGATAAGAGTAGAGTATAATCCCCCAAGTTGGAAGAAGTTTCTCAAATGACCTTCAAAAAAATTCTAAAGCATTCACAGAATTTATACATTAATTTTTTTTGTAACTTGTTAACTTTATCCTTGACACTTTTTGGTCCCTAATAAGCATCCCCCAAGCCCCCACTTATTTTTTTTTTTTTTTTTGAATACACCCCCGCTCTTATTAGGAACTCCCGATATTAGTAAAAGCAAGTCCCAATGAGACCAAAGCAAAGTTTTTTTAGCCGCTGGGGTAAGAAACTTTTATACTTATCTTCAAAGAGTAAAATACGATGACCCAAACTTAGCAAAAACACAAAATTTGCAAAAAGATGTCACGAAAAGTATTCATCGAATTACTATTTGGAAGGAGAGCAACCTCCCAAGAGAAAGTTGAAAGAGAAGCTGGAGGCAAAACACCTGAAGTAAGAGAAGACGTTTCAATTTATGGTTGTTTGGCAGAGTGTATAAGGCATTGCTCTATTAATCCTAAAGCTGTTGGTTCGAACCCACTTCCGAACGAGTGATTTTCTTCAATGTATACTCAAATGGTAGCTCTAAGTGCACCAGAACCAAATCCGTGGGCCCCTCTCTAAAAAGTTAGTTCGAAAACTATTTGTTGGTCCAACGTTAAAAATACAAGTACCTTTGAAATACAATGTTACTTACAATGATTTATCGACGTGAGAAAAGTTTTGAAGGGGCGCCTCCAAGTGAAAATTTTCCCATCAAAGTGCCTACTTTTGTATTCTGAGTGGCTAAGCAACAACCTGAACCCATTCCTGAGGAGTAACAGTTGAAGTTTGGCCAACATTTGATTCAATACTGGATGCAAGAATATCATAGAAATGAAAATGCCAGTTAAAAAGCACTTTCCTTAAAATCAGAAACAACTGTCTTGAAGGAAAATAATATGTTTTCAAGAGAAAGGGTGTTTTACTCAACTCTGCAGTGACCCACAAGTAAATTTGCTGCTGGAATTCGTGTTCAAAAGTAAAGGTACTTGGGCACATCTGCAGCCTCCAAAAGGTGTAAATTGCCACCGAAAGAATCTAATCGCATTGAGCAAGTTATGGGTATGGTAAAGTAATTTCCTAACCGAAGGAGCAGAGATTTGCAATATACGTGCTGGATGATTATGTGGTGCATATATGCCAGAAATTTAACAATTTTATGATAAATTTTCAAAGATAAGCACAGATAACAAAACATTGTTTATTCATTACATCTCTCAATTTCGAGCAAAATATCAGAAAGAAAGATTTCGTCTAAAAAAGCGAATTGAGATAAAGGCTTCAATCGTGAAGCCAAAATATCCTCAAAAACAAATTCCTGACCTATTAGATGAAATAAACACCTGTAGAAGAACTAACACTTGTCTTGTTGAAGAACCATTAGAAGAAAATGGAACTTACAAACTATGGATAATATTTGAATGCTGGATGCCCTCAAGGGTAACGATAGTGAGATGCCAGATATTGGTAAGTATTAGGAAATTAGTAACGATAACGATTCCTTGTATGCCTTAATCATTGAAAAGGATCCTTTTACAGTACAATTTTTTGAATTAACTGTACAAAGTGACATTTACCGACTAAATGATTTAAAACTTGAAGTGCTTATGGCGGATTTCTTTTGAAATATGGAGGAACCCGAGTTAATCCCTGTCGGCAGAAGTCGAGTAAATTATTATTTTGATTGATTTTGTATAAGATAACAACACCCACCCACACCCCCCCCCCCCCCACCCCCACACTTATTCGGAACCGAAGAGTAAACAATAAAAAATAAAAATGCATAATTAATCTGCACATTAGAGTTATTAGCATACTAATTTTAAAATTTTTGTTAAATTGCGAAATACTTTATGATTTAAAGTTCTAAGATTTGCTCTTTTGCGAAAGGTTATCAAAGCCACTAGAGTATTTTCTTATTCTGGTAATATGCAACTCGTTGAAAAACTTAATTTAATTATTATGATTTACCTTTCTTACAGAGAGTATAATGGTCGTGGCTGAGAGACATTAATTACATATATTTAAAAATATTACTTTCTTACTAAATGTTTTTCATATTTAATGTACAATGATGCGTGTCGACTATACAACAGAAATTAAAGAAAAGAGAACACTTTGCTAAGGCAAAAGCCAATTATTTTATCAATACCGTATTTGCCCTCAAATATTAATAACTGCATTAAATATCACTACGCCAGACTGTGTGCAACTTTAATAAAATTTTGAGCAACAGATTTCCAGAAAAGTATTTTTTAAAGCAAATTCAGTTAAAATTTTCTGCATAATAAAGATATATGAAATAATAATAAAAATATTTTTGGGTTGGTTGGTTTGTGAAAACAACAAACATTTACTGGTTAAAAATGCTATCACTTGTGTATGATACTCTCAAACTAAGTCCTCCAGAAACAAAATTTGAAAAAAATATAACGGCTTTAGATCGGTAATAAATCACATGTCCTTGGTGGGTTCCTGAGATTCCATTAAAAGGGAATAAATAATATTATTTATTAAACAAGTATTATTATAAATATCGTCAAAAAAATTTTTTTTAAAAAAGGTAATTCCAAAAGTTTTAACATTTTGAAAACATATTTGAAAAAAATCATCACTCGTGGTATTTTGCGGATGTTACTATGCTGAAATAGGTTAAATGTGAACATTTAAAGCTTCTACCCAAAATAAAAATGTCTTAAAAAGTTGGTGTCTTTAAGCTGTCGAAAATGTTATTTAATACCAGTAAGCAAAACTTCACACGGAATATACAAAATTCACTAGCTTTTATATGCGGATAAATACGGTATTATAAAATGATATGTATATAGGTTTTTTGTTTTGTTTTGATTCAAAACGTTTTTTCATGCTTGTTTAGCTGAGGTTTCAATGCTATGTGGAATAATATTTTTTACATCAGATTCGTGCTTTAAAGCCAATGGCTTAGGCGGGCTAGCACCAATGTTTCTTTTGCTACCTGTTACGTCTTTGACCGACTCTGGTGTTGGAATGCTTGCTTTGGTGATTTTCCTATCTGTATTCAACTTCGATTTATCGCTCGGAATTTTAGTGCGTCTATCATTACTACATTTTGGTTCTGACACTGGCTCACAAGGGTTGACTCCAGCGAAGCCAGCCACTCCTCCCATTCCACCAAAACCGAAGCCCAATCTGTAATTATCTCCACTAGCGTAACCATAGCCAACATGAATTGTTTGTTTTTTCGTTCTTTCAGTTTTATCTGCAGGCTGTTTTGGAATTAGACTCTTTCGTTCGACACGGACTGGTTGTTTTTTAAGTTTATGTTTCTTGGATGCCTTCTTCTTTTCCTGCTTTTTTGATTTAACGTTTTTCGATCCTGGAACTTTGTTTTTTATCCATGGCCATCCCCATCCCCATAACCCTGTGCCTACACCTGGGTAACCATGCCAATATGGCCAGTTATATCCTCCTTTATATCCAAGAGGTAGACAAAAACGTTTTGATTTTGTGTTTTCTTCAGCTTTACCGTTTGTAACCACATCATGGCAATGGTATGCTTCAAGATGAGCACCTAAACCACCTACACCTACCGGACCATGATGTCCTGTAATACTCGGATGAGCACCACCCTCAGCATGATGGGTTCCAACTTCATGATTATCTCCTCCTCCTGAATTTCCCCATCCATGTTGACCTTGACCACCCCACCAGTCCCCCCACCATGGATATGCTGCCCATGGGCCATATCCAACATACGGATAAACGACACCCTGTTTTACTTTCCCACCTTTAACAGTTTCAGCTGCTGGGGTTGGAACATCATGCCTTGCTACACAATTTGGCTGTGGGAACCTGTGAACTGAAGAATCGCAATCCATAAAAACTTGATCTGGTAGATGCTTGTGAAACACGGGATGCTTATTCATGCTTTTGCACATGCATCTTGTTCCGCCATTAGAAAGTGGTTTGCAATCGTGGCACATGCGGTAAAACCCAGCGTTAGGTAAAGCAAATGGTGTGTTTCTATAGAATTCCTGCGGGACAATGTTTGGACCGCTCATGCTCATAATTGCTTGCTCTTTTGGTTGAAATTGGAAAGCTGGCATTTGGTAAACAACACGTGGTCTTGTTGGAACACATTCTTTTTTATGATGGCATTCATGGCTTTCATGTTCTTTACTCTTGAGGTGTTCAAAATTATGATGATTATGATCCCAATCATCCCAATCATCACCAAAATGATCGAATCCAAATGTCCAACAGCCTTGGAGGTCGTGATCCTCATCGTGATGGCCACAACCACAGTCGTGAAAGTGATAGCCACAATCATGAGGGGTTGTTGCAACACAGGTACCGTGCTTGTGATTATGCCCATTTCCTCCACCACCACCGCCGCCGCCACCTCCACAACCTCCACAACAACGTCTAAATACTTTTGGACTAATAACAGCATGTTTTTTAATATCATTCCTTTTATGATGACCACATTTCAAACCGGTGTGGCCATATTGCCACCCACCTTCATCGTGATGACAGTGTGGTTGACCCCATGCATCGTGACCCCATCCACCCCAATGTTCACCTACCATCCACCATTTCTTATTTGCAGTCTCAAGCGAAGGTTTTATAAACATTGATAAACCGTTCCAATTATCAGCTTTTCCTGGCACGAAGTGTCTTCTTTTGCCATGTGCGTGATTATGGTGATGGTGGTGGTCGTGGTCATGTTCACCATGATGTTCTCCTTCATCGTGTCCATGATGTTCCCCTTCATGACCACCGTGTTCGCCCCACTCTTCGTAGAACTCATAACCATGGTCATGATGATGATGGTTATGCTCGTGATGATCATGCTCATGATGACCATGCTCACCCTCATGTCCCATATGCTCTCCTTTGTGGTGCTCATCCTCACCATGATGATGGTGATGGTGATCCATGTGTCGCTTGCTACCCTCCCAATCTTCTGCTTCCTCATCTTCATCGTCATGATAAGGAATATGGTCGTTCGCATTTGGGTCCTCATCATTCTAAATATATTAGAGAATTATTAACACATATAGAACATAAACAGAATGCTTATCAGAGTAAAGCTTTACTGACAAAATATGAGTTAAAATAAAAATAAAATAAATACTTCAAACAAATGATAAATTTTCGGAATGCTCGAATAAGAACCCTTTAATGTTTTGCGCCTCGCTGCATTGGTAAAAAAAAAAAAAAAAAAAAAAAGTGAAAGCCGTTCTCTGTCTTTGACATATAAAACCATACGGGTTAACAGTAAACCATACGGATATCACTCAAAACCTCACTTCAAAATAGAAGCGAATAAGCGCCCTCGGACACGTAAGCGCTTATTCGATGAAAGTGCCGTAATATTCGTTCGTGTAAAGGGCGCTTACTCGAGCATCTTTTAATGAAGTGTCACTCACCGAATTGCTCTCCCAAATAATTTCTCTAGGTAGGAGTTGCAAATTAACTTCAACTACGTGTAAAATAGATAGTCACTCAAAGTCGAATTACGAGCAATCGTTAGTTGGTATAAAATACATAATAAATTACAAAAGTACCTTAAATAACAATAATAATGTCCCAGCTAACACCGGTGAAATCAAAATAAGCTTTGAAAAAAATGATTTTGTCCTTTTTATTCTTTTTATGGTAATAATACCTTATCCCCTCCCACGCCCTCCCACGCCCTCCCCTCTTCTATTGAACAGTGCTGCAGATAGAGATTTGCAAGGAACCTTCTGTTAATTATGTGAATGAAAATTCGTAATAATTAAAGAAATAACAAAATTTTACATTTATAAAATATTGTGATTAATATTAATATCAATTACATATTTGCGTTGCGTATATATATAGTGTATATAAATTTAGAAAAAAACTAGCTAAATGGGAACTATTACACGCCATTGTAAGAAGCTAATCTCATCCGGTTTCAAATCAACGAATCATCCAATCATAGTCAACGATTAACTACATGATTACCAACATTAACCTAAAAACGAATATTACAAAATAAATAAAATAATATAAGTGTATTTCACGGGCTAGCTTGGATATTACCTGGAGTCAAATACGCAGTCATTAAAAACAAGCTTTTTGTAGAAGCCACTTTTGGGATATTGGACGCGGATTTAATTAAAACGAAAATTTTGTCAAACTTATTTTAGATAAGGTATATTAAAAACATGTTAGCATGTTATGCAATATAGAGCGACTCATAGCGTTATAAAACAAGCTTTAAATTTTAAAAAGCAGCAAAAGTAATTTAAGCAGCAAAAAAGATATATTGTACCAGCCAAATATATTAAAACACTACTAATATCGCGTCTTTCAACTTAAGTCACAACAAAAGTCAATTTGATTTGTAAAATCCGAGTGCAAACATTTTGCTTGTAATGATGCCAAAGTCTTCATATTGACCAATCACTAATTTTGTTCGTGTAAGTAAGTAATAGTCAAAAAATATACATATCCATACCCATAAAAAATTTTCATATTGACCTATCAATAATATTGTCCACGTCAGTAAGTAAGGATCAAAACGCATACGTAGCCGCACTCATAAGCAATCAGAAAAGTGGTAAGAATAAGAGTTCAAAAATGAATAAAAGTTTAATTTCTCATCCCTTGAGTGAAAAAAATAGTTAAAAATAAAATTTTGGTTATAACAATAAATGTGAAAAATGTATTGAATATAAACGAATTATGAGTGGATTTCCGCCATTTTCAGCAAATGCAAATGCTTATTCCCATGTAATACTCCAAGATTACTAAGTTACTAGAGAAACATTCATGCATATATATATCGGAGGTACCTCATCTACTTGTCTCCATGTGCGTGATTATGATGATGATGGTGATCGTGGTCATGTTCACCATGATGTTCTCCTTCATCGTGCCCATGATGTTCTCCCTCGTGACCACCGTGTTCGCCCCACTCTTCATAAAATTCGTAACCGTGGTCGTGATGATGATGGTCATGTTCATGATGATCGTGCTCATGATGACCATGCTCTTGCTCATGATGGTCCTCTTCTCCACCGTGATGACAGCATTCATTGTGGTGATCGTGATGGTGATGCCGCTTACTTGCCCTACTATCGACGCCTGACTCCAAAACAGCCAACTTCAAAGAAAATTGTCACAAATTACTGAAGTACACAAATGGATAATAGAAGGCTTTAAACAACCATCACGGATTGTTAGTTTGGTTATTTATAAAATATAAAACAACTAAAAATAATACAAAGAATATATATCATAAATATATGTGAAAAATAAAAATTTATTTACATGAATGATTATAAAAATAAAATATTTACTAATCTACAAGAGCATATTGATATATTATTACACCGACGACTTTTTTGATAGGAAGTAATGAACGGCAGCTTTGTTTCTGTATCCAGATATGTCACCACAAAGTCCCCAGGGCCAAGTTCCCATTCATACCATCCATCAAGAAGCTTAAAGGGAAACCCAGGTTTGGAAATATAATTGCAATAAGTCTTTCTTATGTGCATTTTGTGTGGAGTTTTGAGTATTGTTTTTGCATGTGCGTATATCTAAATTATTACACTTACGTCCGACTGTTCCAGTACCAAAGTTTCCAACAGGATAGCCGACGTTACTAGTATTAGGGGTAAAGCCAGCTGCTCTGTGGTGCCCATAAGGAGCATTCAAGGTTGAAAACTCATGATTTGATACTAATGGACCATTAAAGCCATGTCTGCCAACTCCATAACCATGGGCTTCACCAGCTGGCTCCCATCCATAACCACCGTTATCATGTCCAAACCCTGCATGCTCATGTCCATTTAATCCAGCATGGGCAGCCCCATCATCTATCCCACCATCAGGTCCATATTCGCCATGTAAACCTAGCCCAGCATGTGTAGCGCCATCCCCTAATCCTCCATCAGGTCCGTATTCACCATTTACACCCAAACCGGCATGAGCTGCACCGTCACCAATCCCACCGTCAACACCACCATAAGTTCCTCCACGTAAGCCATGCCCATGCCCAACAAGGCCGGCATGAGTAATGCCTTCACCAACATTGCCATGCCCTAAACCAACTCCACCGTGATTTAACCCGACACTACCATATCCCCCCAAGCCATGATTGCCATGGTGAAAACCATGTTTATTGCCAAACCTGCCAATATTGCCATACCCATAGCCATCATTACCGTATCCATGACCACCTAACGCGATATTACCACCATGCCCATTATTAAATCCATAACCAATATTACCATGACCTCCATTAAAGACATTACCATGAGGATGAACGCCGTCCCCATACCTACCACCTGTTATACCGCCATGTCCGTCGTCATTAAAGGCGTACCCATCCCTAAAGCCTTGGTTGAATCCGGTAGCTCCATTTGTAGTCCATTTTTTTGCAGTCTTTGCCACCTTGTTGCGGCTAATTGCTTTCTTTTTTTCAGCTTTATTACCTTTTTTAGAATTAACAATATGAGATTTAACGTATCCATGTGAATGATGCCCGTGACCTGCCCCATATCCACCTTCTCCTCCTTCATGACCCCCATCATGATGACCCCATTCGTGATGAAAACCATGCCGATGACCATGATGACCGTGTCCATTTTCGTGATAACCATTCCCACCATTAGCCCCATCACCGATTCCATATCCTCCAAACTCATGTCCTCCATTGTACCCATGCCCGTTTTGACCATGGTTTCCTGACTCACCCCACTCCTCGTAAGTCTCAAAACCAGCATCATGGTTATTGTGTCCAACTCCATGGTGTTCATGTTCGCCATGACCAGCTGTATGGTGATGCAAATCACCGCAGCCATCAATACCTCCACACCCCACATCATGATCTCCTTCATACCCCCAACCTCTATGCAAGCCACCTCTATTAACCCCTCCTCCATTTAATACACCTCCGTAACCTCCAACTCCGTTTCCATACCCCAAACCTCCTACACTTATATCACCACCATTAAGGTTATTATAACCAACGCCCCAGTCTCGTCGGTGTCCACTTGAAGATTTCTATAAGAAAAAAGAAGACAAAGTTCAGTAATAAAAGCATAATTTTCAAACATTATTAACGATAACAGGAACTAAATCTTCATCATCTCCTAACATTATAAATATATGATGTAATGCGTGCGTGAATATAAATTTTCATGCGTGAATGATTTTACTTTCGCCATAAGTGTCATGCAATTGAACGTGCGAAAACAAATAACGCATTTCTTACCTGACCGTGTCTTGAAAAAACCGCAACTGGATCAAGCATCTCGTAGATTTTAGGCGCAGAACATTATAGGGGCTTCTTCAAGCATTTTAAAAAAGTATACAATATGTGCATTATAAGAAAGTAATTTAATATAACGCATTTTAAGTAAACATGAAAATAACATAAAAACATTATATATAAAACCTGTCAAAAATTTGAATACTTAACAAATGACTATTTCGCATAAATTTCCAATAAAATCATCTGTCTCGTTAAGGATTCCCTTATTTGAAGCCATGGTTATTAATTATACCACGGTCTACTTCACTAGTTAATATTCAGACGTTAGGAAAGTGAATTTGGTTTTCAAACCAAAATCTATAATCCTGGACTAATCTAAATGGAACGCATACAAAGACATAAAATGTAGGTTTGAAGTTTCTCTGTATTCCCTAATCAAAGATTAAGAAGTCAAAGATTTGAATTCAAACACTTTTGAAACACTTGACTACACATTCTCAATGGTGCGGGTGTGTAATTCATCAGTATTTACTAATTTTTGGTGTTCCGTCAGATTTGTCCAAGATTGTTGAAATTAGAATATAAGCTTGAATAAAGTAAAACATCAAAAAACTTTCAAAATGAGTCGGCCGAAAAATTTCATTAATTTTTCTCCATACATTTGGAACGCCATTGCTGTTTTATATGACCTATTTTCATTCTGTAGTGTGCATGGTTCATGATACCAGGTTTAAATACTATTATATTATGCTAGCTTAGAATTATATGCGGTACTAAAGTCATGTGTTGATGCTGTTTAGACATATGCTGTTTTTACATACACTATATGAGATGGATATGTCATTATACGGTGTTAATTTCTTAATATGCGTATCATATCGTTATATGATGCGACGTCATTATACGATATGATACTGTTATACGTTATGAGGTCATTATACGATGTGATACCACTATAAAATGTGATAACTTTAAATGTTATGAGATCATTATACGATGTGACAACATTATACCATGTAATATTTTTATACTAAATTCTAGCTAAAATTCAATTGACAGCCTGCGAAAAAATTACATCAGAGCAAACTGTGGATTAAAAAAAAGTTGGATGACTTAGATCAGTATCAAAGTCTCATTAGTCCAGGAGCCTCTGTGAAACCTTTTTTTAACTCATAAATTACCATGGATTAAAATCGCTTACCATTGAAATATGCTGAGACAACCTTTTCCTTTATAATAGGGTTTTTCTTAAGTGTTCCAATGGTATAAATGTTTTTTTTTTTTAAATTCAAATTTGAAATCCATATTTTTACAAGCTATGGTCCATGGTCCATGGTCTATTGTTAATATGCATCCCCAGCTCCAGGGAGCCAAGCCCCCCAATATTGATACAGCAGAACAAAACATTAGGAAAGAAGGTTGTCTAAGGATATCGGATATGTTAATTATCTAAGCTTTTGTACTTTATGTGTTGTAAAAGGTGTCACGGGATCCCGGAATATGTGCTAAAAGTATTGGACAATGGATTTTTAAGAAGAAATATTAAACGAACGTTAAATACCTAATGAAACTAGTTAAACATCTTTTATTAAAAAAAAACATTAAATGCGTGTCACTTACCGTGTGTGATTAAGACAAAACAAGACTGGCGCTAAAACAGACTAAAAAATCGAAAGAGCGTTAATATATGACATTAGTACCGCATATAATTCTAAACTAGCGTAATATAAGACCAAACTGACATAACATAACATAATAGTAATAATAAATAATGCGCACCACCGAATGAAAATAGATCATGTAAGGAAGTAATGGTTTTTCATATATACACATTTAGTACACATCTAGTGCATATCGATTTTTTTTTTTTTTTTTTTATTATTATTGTATTACGCAGCGTTAAACCTGTTTTTACTAATTCGTAAAGAGAGGTTGTTCCCAGGATATTATTTTGATTAAAATCCAGAAAACTGCTTGAAAGAGAAGATTTAAACGAGTTGCAACAGCTTTTAAGTAAAAACATTATTTCTTTGAATTTATAGTATTTACTTTTGGGCTGTTTTTCCCTGCTTTTTACCCTGCTGAATTTTTTTATCTCTTTTTTTAATTTTTAAATCAGTCACCAGTCACTTTCTGCAAGGCCAGGCAAAAAAGCCACTGCCAGACAGAAAGCTAAAACAGGAGATTAAGATAAAACAGGTCTTACACAAATTGAGAAAAGTATTGGTTGACATTAGACTTGAAGGGTCATAATCCACAGAAAAGCAACCAGAAGGTAGAGAGTTCCATAAACGAGCAATGTGTTGGAAGAAACTTGATGAATAAGTTTTTTTATGAAATTTAAGGGTCTGTACCGCTAAAGGATGAGTAGCAGACGAAAGCCTTGTGGTCCTTGAGAAAGTTCTAAGTGAAGGTGTTACTTTTTTCTAATCATCGGAACAGTATCCATGGAAATACTTAAGCAATAAAAATGAGGCTTTTTTTAAAAAAATTTACATTTGTGTAATGCGATGGGAAATTGATTGAAGATTCGAACCAAGATCAGGACTAAAAAGGTTGAGTATACATTTGGTCAAATGGTAGCTTTATAGATATAAAGTATACTCTCGGGTGGAAGAAAGTGCCACACCCAGAAAAGAGGTCAAACCTTTGCAATGGATTCAATTTAAAAATTCCAAGAATATAAAAATATAATGTAATATTACTCTTATATATAATATAAGAGTAACATTTCGAAGAGTGGATTCTCTGCCTGACAAAAAAGAATCAATGATATTCAAAACTTCACCAGAAATA